>PVKS010016782.1:0-37220 GCA_004027875.1 Aplodontia rufa
AAAGTGAAGGAAGTAAAGTCAAAAATCAGTGAATGGGATGTCATAAAGCTAAAAAGCTTTTGTACTGCCAAGGAAACAATCAAAAGAGTCAAGAGGTTTCCTACAGAAATGGAGAGTATCATGGACTATGATTCCTCAGACAAGGGTCTCATATCCAGAATCTATAAAATACTCAAAAATGTCAGCTACAAAAACACCAGTTTATGTTTATATACTCATTGTTTATTTAACTACACCTTAGGCTCCATGAGAACAGGAATTTCTCTCTTTCTGCTTAGCATTTTCTCCTCAGCATTTTGCATGGGCACATGGGAGGTAAATGAATAAATCAAGTATATATACAGATTACAATAAATTAAACTGCAGCATTTATGAATCAATATTAGATACAATTCAAGATTACAGATGACTGAATCTCAAATAATATTGATCTGGATAGAGTATTACTCAGAAGATAATATTAAAGCTTCTAGGCCCCACTTCAAAGTATTAACTTCCTAAGACATAATCTAAGCCTTGTGAGTTTTGAAATATCACGGAACCTTTCATTCTCAGGCAGTACCACACCCTGAATTCATGGTAATGTTCTACCAATAGTTGTGTTATCCATGATTCCTTTAAAGAACTAAAGAAAATAGTCAAGTAAAGGATATCCTGGAAATAGCAAAATTTATAATGGATTTCCATACACAGGATTTTATACTGGTAAAATCCCCAAAACAGAACTTTAAATGGCAACTGGTACAACATGGCTTATTATTATATGATGAAACAGCTATTAAGAAGAACCTGAGGTCAAGTCTAAGCTCTATGAAAGAGAACTGTGAGGAATTATTAATGAAATTTCAGTGCTGGGTGCAGAAGCCCAAGAAAGTGTAGTAGATTTGCGCACCTTGATTTAATGGAATGCATTCACTTTATTTATGACAGCACTAAAATTCTTACTCTACAAATCACAATATGATTTGTTCATCCTAATTTATAATGGGACTAAACACTAGTAAGGGAAAACAGCACAGGTGGAGGACAGTATATTTAGAGGCCAAAGGACAGTGTGTTGAAGAACTATGGCTACCTATTACTGATTGTCCAGATAAAACAATGGATGAAGGGTAAAGAGACCCCAACTACATAACTAGTTCTGACTAACGTTTCTTAGGCTTGGACATCTTTTAGACACTAAATGTTTTTCACCCTCATTTTCTACATCATATGGAAATTGACAATTTTGACACAATTTGTTTTAAAACATATGAATCAAATATAATGAAATATAACATAAAGTGCCATCACTATTAATACTATTGTTTGAAAATATAAGATTGGAAATCATACCATACTTTTTCATCATCTTTAAAACTAAGGAAAAGTAGGGCTAGAGCGGTGGCTCAGTGGTTGCTTACCTAGCACAGTCGAGAACCCGGGTTTGAACCCTAGCACCACATATACAACTAAGAATTGGAGAAACAAAGGCGAGATGAAAAAATAAATAAAAGTGATTCTCTTTCTCTCTAAAAAAACAAAAACAAAAAAACTAAGAAAAAGTAATAACTATACATTAATTACTTTCTAATAAAGACCATGGTATGACAATAGTCTGGCAAAATAAGTTACATTAATTAATTCAATCATCATTAAATAATTATGGATATGATTTATATTTAACTTTTTTCAAAAGAATATGTTTAAAACAAAAATGAATAAAGGCATAATTATTAAATACACATGAACTCACATACACAGAGTATTGCTGAGTGGATATAATGAAAAAAGTGGTAAGGTTTGGAAGAGCAGCTTAGGAAACCAGGGATCTAGGGTAGAAAGAGGATTTCCCTTTCATCATATAGTATTGCAGGTATTATAATGCTCTCCATTCTTAACTTTTCCCAAAAACATAAAAGTTTCTGAATTTAAATTAATGTCATTAATGATTCCCATAATTTAAAGGGAAAAATCTACAGGTTAAAATCATGGAAATAAAAGGACTCTAACAACATTCTCTCCTATTAATGAGGAACGTAAAAGAACAATTAAGAAGTCTTATTACTACACTAGCAGTGATACTAGTTCAAAAATCTAGGATCCAATAATGTGCCATGTACTAAATGATTACCATTAGCTTGTCTTAGTACAGAACAATAAAACTTACCTAAAAACTTCTTGTGACTATATGTAATCAATATATAGCAATCAGAATGACAATAATTTTTATTGATTTGAGAACAAAGTGGCAAAAATATAAAATCTTGCAAGATTGATTCTTTTTTAAAAGCAAACTCGGGAAGGAGCTGGTTTTAGCTCATTTAGCTAATGAAGGAACTAGCTAATGTCTGCAATTATCCTTGCAGAGTAAAGACCAAAGTCAGAGTGTGTATGCGTGTATGCACGAACTCTTCACACTGTTTAAATTCAGAGGTAGAAGAGCAGGAAAATTATTAGCGTCTCATTTTTCTGTTTTGGCTTTCTTGACTGACCAAAAAATAACTCAACTACAACTCAATCAAATCATTTAGGAAATTTGTTCTGGAAACAATTTAAACTTCATCCAACCTGTGGAATTTATTTTATCTTAAGTGCCACTCTAGTAAGAGAAGTCCCCATAAACTTCATCCTTGATGTTCATGCTTGGAAGTATATGTTAAATTATGTGTGTTAGAAAAGTAAATCTTTTGTCTCAGCAAAAATTGAAGAAAGTTTTCAGAATTTTCCAACTTAATACAAAGAAAATGAGACTACAAAATAAATCTTAACCTTAGACAGCAAATTAAAAGGATAAATCCAAACTCCTAGAGGAAAGAATTCTGAAACCAACTCCCAAATAGCATACAGAAAGAAACAAATGAGAAACACAGATATTCTAAGAGTCTACTAGGAGGAGCTACTACCTGACCTAAATTGAACATGTAGAGGGAGGTCTAAGAATACTGCTAATAATTTCCAAGGGGAGAAAAGGATTATATATTATTTTTTCATATCATACTAAATTATTAGGGGATATACCATATGGAATTATTGGAATAACTGGGAAGCAAAAAAGAACAGGCTACATCAACTTAGTAAAATTTGTCCTAATGTCCTGCCTGTCTTAAAATTTCCATAGGAAATGAATTACTGTCATATACATGGGAATAAAAGGAAGGGGAAAGGGGAAATTTAAAAGTCTTTCATTTTATATTTTCTTATTTTAAATGTTAGGCTTGATTACAATATCAATTTTTTTTTAAACAGAGGGACAGTGAGGGGGGAGGGAGGGAGGGAGAAAAACAATTTTTTATTTAGTTTTTCATGTGGCTTTCATTGCTCTAAGACTTCGTTGTGTATGTGGCACTGGGGTTTGAACTCACATACTTGTGCATGCTGGGCAAGCACGGTAACCGCCAAGCCACCACTCCAGCCTCTATATAAAATATTTTTAAAGTTTCCTTTCCATAACTAATGTCATGGAAGATTTTCCCCAGTTCCTCTCCTGAAATGTGAAAGGATAAGGACCCAATGACTACATTAGCTCTCCTTATAAGTTTTAATGCCATGGTTCCAAAAGATCTACATTTTTGAAGCTTTTCAATTTCAGGCTTTTAATTCCTATTTTTTTTCTGTCAAAAGGAACAAAGAATGGAAAAGGAAAGGCTATTCTAATCTGAGTCAATCTCAGGGAGTGCCACCACGCTCCCAAATTGATAGAGAACAGACTTCTTCCATACTTGTTGGACTATCATCATAATCTCAGGAACTACTTTAAAGATCTACTGAAAAGCATCTCCCCAAATAAATGCACTTAAGAACACATCTACAAACTGTGTAATCTCAGGAAGCATCCAAACACCAGATTACAACCTTTGTCCTTCCCCCAAAAGAATGACAGGCTTAAACACTTTCCACTAAGGCAAATGCTATATTTAAATGTATCTTACAAAGTACTGATAGTCTTCTTTTATTTACATTTTTTATTTATTTTTATTGGTGCATTATAATTATACCTAATAGTGGAATTCACTGTCATATTTGTACATGAACATAATATAATTTGATCAATCTCATTCCTGATATCTTCCTTTCCCTCACCTTTTCACTCCCCCTAATCTGCTTGCTGTGCTATACTGAGCTCCCTTCTACTATTATTATTATTACAAGTACATACATAAGCAAGACTGTAGTGTATCTGTACATGAACATAGCATAATTTGCTAGATTTGTGATAATATAGGCTTTTATGCTTAATGTATTCTATACTTATCTCTGGGATCATGAAAACCAAGAATGGGCTACACTGCTTCACAGGGAGATACACTGGATTATTAATGGAAACTATTTTCTCATTGATCAGTCCTCTGGGCACTGGTTCAAAATAGTAGCTAGCGCCCCCTAGGAAGGACTTTGGAAATCTGTGAGGGTGTTTTTCTTTATCCCAGTAACTAGGGGTTTATTGAGATTTAGCTTTCTTTCCTTCTTCACATAAGGCAGAGAAGATGGAGAAAGGAATACATCTGTTAGTCATCTAGGATCCTCCACAAAATGAAAAATGTCCTACTAGACTTTCATGTTGGTGAAAAACTATTAATAATTACCTAAGTCTGAAATTTAAATATGCTCTACATATAAATATTTTCCAACATTTTAATGTACACTGAATTTCTAGGAATGTAACTATCAAATAAATAGATGCACACTGTCTTATTCTGTTTAGAAGCTTACCAAGGCTATTTACCTATTAGGAAAATCATGTTGCCAACTAGAATACTACCAATGGCACTTCAATTGTCAATGAGGCATCCCTTTATGAATCTACAGCTGAATGCTGCAATTACGGTGATTCTGTGCACAGGTACATGCATCTGACTAGCTCCCTATATTTAGTATACTATGCCAGAGCATTTGCATGTTGAAATACTTATTATTCTAAATTATTTTCCTGATCTTTTTTTCTCATTATTTAAGTATTAATTTTTAAGTATTAAGTATTTCTCATTATTTAAGTATTACCATTACTTTTGACTTATATGTGAGGTAATTTAAATTATATAAGCACTTTACTTCTGGATAGGATAAAGAGATTGCCACAAAATACTTGCTGTAACAAGTCAGCAGCAGGCCTGATGGAGCTGAGAACCAATGATCAAGGGACAATACTAAATTTAAATGGAAAACCTGCCAAACATCTTTACAAAAACAGAATTTAATATTACTAAATGGTAGCCTGTAAGAAGTGTTTACGCAGCTTATATCTCCTTATGCTAAAGGCTTCCATTTACTGAGACCACCAGCATTTTTACAAGTTGTGGAAGCCATAGTAAGAACCCATTCTTCCAACCTTAACCCTTGACACACTATTAATGCATGGGTCAAAATGGGGATAAACTGATTTTGTGAAACTGGATGTAAAAAATTTTATGAAACTGGATGAAGTACTTGTATACTCATTAGACATGTCTTTCATCTCCTACTACATTTTCTTTGACAATCTCTGCAAAAAGACAAGGAAATGATAGAGTTCAATAATAGAGATGTGGAGAAAAGGAGAAACAGGATGTTTCAGCATGGATCTCAAGGAATGGGGACAGAGGAAGGAGGAATATCCCTAGGGAGGGTAGAACACAAAGGAGAGGCCCAGTGAACACCATTAATGCAGGATTCAGCATCCTGCAGATACATAAGCTAAACAAACAACAGTCCTAAGATTTGCACGGTGAACTGGCTCTGGAGCGGTTCTTTATACTTCCCTGAATGTGTTCCAAGTACTATAAATGGGAATCAGCTTAATGTCTGAGCTTACTGTTTTGAGAATATGCCCATGGGGAAACAGTAGACATTTCCCTTTGGTATCAATGGTTTATCAGACCAGCTAATAGTCTAGAAGATCAAGCAGGTGTGTGTGTGTGTGTGTGTGTGTGTGTGTGTGTGTGTTCATCACTGGAAATCCTAGAAATTTATGTGAAAGAGTTCAAGGAACCTGATGCCACCACCCCCGCGCCACCACCAGGCACAGACAAAAGTGGAAGAGATACATTCCAACACATTCACAAATCTCAACACAGAAAGACAGGAAGTATGAAAAAGAATGTAACATGTCACTTCCCAGAATCCATAACTAATAACTGACTCCAAAGAAATCAAAGTGTATAAAATTTTAAACAAAGAATTCAAAAGAATGTAATTTTTTTAAAGCTCAATGAATTCCAAGGTGATAAAAATAAGCAACTGAATGCACTAAAGAAGACAATATAAGACATGAATGAGTGATTCAATATAGAGACAGCTTTTGAAAAACAAAGAAAATAGAAATCTTAGAAATATAAAGCTCAAGAAGTCAGATTAAAAATTGGCTTGAAAGCCATACCAACAGACTAGATCAAGCAGAAAAAAAGAACATCAGGGTTTAAAGACAAGGTTAAGGAATTATCACATCTGGACAGTATTAAAGAAAAAAAATAAGGACAAAACATACAATATCTTCAGGATACAATTAAAAGATCAGACATAGATATAAATGTAATAGACAGGGGAAAGAGCTAAAGGTAGAAGGCACAGAAAATCTATTTGGTAAAATAATGGCAGGAAAACGTTCTAAATCTTGAAAAAGACAAGGAGCATCCAGGTATAAAGAGGCATTCAGAACCCCAAATAGACATGACCAGAAAAGATCCTCCGCACAACATATTATAGTTAAACTTCCAAAAGTATGGAACAAAGAAAGAATATTAAAATTCAAAAGAGAAGCACAGGGCTGATATAGCTGAATGGTAGAGGGCTTGCCTAGCAGGTACAAAGCCCTGGGTTCAATCTGAAGTATGGTTAGAAAAAAGCAAGAGGTATAACGATGGGGTGCCAAGACAAACACATTTAAACCCCATAAGAATAACAATAGATTTCTCAACTAAAATTCAAAAAGGCTAGGAGAGCATAGAATAATATATTTCAAGATGGAGCAGGGTTTCAAAACTGCCAATCTAAATTGATGAACTCAGCAAAATAATCTTTCAGAATTAAATAAAGACCTTTCAGGATAAGCATGAACTTAGGGAATTCATGATCAAACCAGTACTACAGAAAATAAAAATGGAAATCTTATAGCCAGAAGAGGAAAAAAAAAGATAAATATAATCATAAAAGCATGGAAAATAAATCTCATAAAAGAATAGATAAGCATATGAGAATTACAAAAGAATCAAACATGATTAATAAAACCATCAAACCTGAAACATGAATAAAAGAAGCAAATAGAATTTTCAAAACAACAAATGACAGCAAAACCATATATCTTTCATATAAAACCCTAAATGCAATTGTTGTTAATTCTCCAATGAAAAGATTCAGACTGGTCAAATGGATTAAAATGAAAAAATACAACAATAAGCTGCCTGCAAGAAACCCACCACACTGGCAAAGACATACACAGAATGAAAGTGAAAAGATGGAATGGAATCTAAAAGCAAGCAGGAGTAGTTACACTAATATCTGTTAAAACACATTTTAAGAAAAAAAAATCAATTAGAAGAAACAATGCTCACAACATATTGATAAAAGTAAAAGTTTATATAAAGAAAACAAAACTGTTGTTGCATCCAACATCAGAACATCCAATTTTATAAAACATACATTACTAGATGTAAAGGAAGAGATAGTCCCCAATGCAGTAACAGTAGGTGAATTCAGTACTCTACTTTCACCAACAGACAGATCATCCAGACAAACATATCAACAAGGAAACATGACAGTTAATTACACTATAGATCAAACGGCTTTCACATCTACAAAATGTCCACCTGACAGCTGCAGAATACACATTCTTTTCATCAATATGAGACTTTTTGCAAAATAGATTATGCCATAAAGCAAGTCTTAAAAAATTCAAAAGAAATGAAATGATTTCTTGAATCTTATCAGATCATAATATAATGAAACTACAAATCGACATCTATAGAAATTACAAAAACACATGGAAATTGAACAAAACCCTTTTTTGAATGAATGGTAGGTCACTGAAGAAATCAGAAGAAATTTAAAAATTCTTAGAATCAAATGAAAATGGAAACTCAGCATACCAGAATCTGTAGGATACAGAAAAAGCAATATTAAGAAGGAAGTTTAGAGCAATGAGTGTTTAGATTATAAAAAGAGACATGTCAAATAATCAAGTGATGCATCTCAAGATCTTAGAAAGGTAAGAACAAACTAAATACAAAATAAAGATTAGAGCACAAATAAATAACACAGAGACTAAAAGAATACAAAGGATCAACAAAACAAAGAGCTGGCTCTTTGAAAAGGTAAATAAAATATGGTAACCATTAACCCTTAGCTAAACTAATAGGGAGAGGGAGGAAAGGAGACCCAAATAAATAAAATTAGAGATGAAAAAGGATAGTATAATAGAAAGGAATGAAGTTTATGCTCATTAGGGAATATCATTTTTTTTAAGATAGAGAGGGAGGGAGGAAGAAGGAGTGAATGGATTTTTTTTTTCATCTGGTTTTAGTTTTTCGGATACTTAATTATGTATATGGTGCTTAGGTTCAAAACTGTGTCCTCATGCATACCAGGCAAGTGCTCTACTTCTGAGCCACTGCTCCAAGCAAAGAAATACAAGTATTCCTTGTTTTCTTTCAGATGTGGAAACTAAAAAATGACTTGGAAGTAGAAGAGGGATTATTAGGAAAAGAAAGGATGAAAAAAGAAGAGAGCAAGAGAGAGTGGACATGATCAAAGCACAATACGTGCATATAAGAAAACATCACAGTGAAACACTAATTTATACAATAAATATGCATTAATAATTATAATTTCAAAAGTAAAAAATGACCACTAAAATATGAACAAATAGTATATCCTACAGAGAAAAAACAAGCAAAATCAGTTTAAGTAACAAACACTGAACAAGTTAACTATAAGAAAAATCCATTGGAGAACTCCCTTTGAAAACGTAAAAAGGACAGAACACTTTTAAATAGTTACACGTGTGAATTTAATCTCTTAAAATTTTTGTTTCCAAATATTCCCTTTTCTGATTATATATTTTATTGTAATGAAAAATTAATTGTGGTGTGCTCTTCCTACAATAGCAGCTCCTCCTGCTGCTTCTGCTGCTGTTTCTTCTTCTTCTTCTTAAGAGAGAGGGAGAGAGTGAGAGAGAGACAGAAAAAGAGAATCAACCTCATCGATTTTTTCATCTGGCCTTTGCTTCCCTGACACTCAGCTATATGTGGGACTGGGGTTCAAACCTGGGCCCTCAGGCATGTCATGCAAGCACGGTAACAACTGGGCCACTGCTCCAGCCCCAGCTTCTTCTTTTATTCTCCTACCAAAACACATATATATGGTATCTTCTTCCAAGGAAAGACCACAGAATTTCTTTATATCAATTACCATAGTTCCTCTGGCAATTTACTGTATATTTATAAACATTAAAATAAGGAGAGGAAACTCTTCAGTCTACTTCATAAATGTTTAATTCCGTAGTCAACAATTTGATTCCTATAACATACAAGTCAAGAATCCACTTTTGAATGTTGTGATTCTCTTAATAACCAAGACACAGAGAGGTATTGCCTATATTTAATTTATCCTATTCAGAAATAAGAGGCAATTTTAAATGAAACAAGAAAAGAAAAATTTTAAATAAATGTGAGTGGGGAGGATGGAGAAGGATACAGCTGTGCACTGGGGAATTTAAAGAGTGGGAATAAATGTATTCATAATCACTTAACAAACAGATCATCTATTTTAAAGTTTCCATTTCATGTATTTATTTAAAATATAAAGTGGAATGTTGAGAAGTACAATCTCTGGAAAGCATAAACACTCTAATAATTTCTGTAAGTTGCTTTTGTAAGGCCCACCCACCTAACTCTGTTAATTTTAAAACTGTACTGCCCCAAAATTAATACTGCGTGGTTTTCATTTTAAAGGTTGTGTGTAGCATTGCAACTGTTCTCTGCATTCAGAACTTGACGTATAGCTGCATACTCTAAAGGACTAATTTCAATAACAAATAGAATGAATGAGAAAAGTACAAACATGAGAACTGCAAAGAGGGCTCTTCAATTCGTGCAACACCAGGAGGACCAGTACAATTTCTGCACACCTCTTGGGTTGTGTCTCTTCAAAGAGAATAAAATAAAGATGATCTCTTAGACCTACTCAATAGCTAGCACCCTCATTAAACACCAAAAAGGAGTGTGACCTTTTTGTGTGACTGACCTGTAATGATTAAAAGAACATCTTCTGAGGCTGGAGAGGTGACTCAGCAGTTGTAGCGCTTTCCTGGCATGTGGGAGGATGTGGGTTCAAACCCCAGCACCACGTATACAACGAAGTGTTGGAGCAATGAGGGCCACATGAAAATCTAAATAAAATTGATTAATTCTCTCTGCCTCCCCTCCCTCTCATTGGGAAAAAAAAATCTTTTAAAAATGAGTTCATATTCCAGGTGCAGTGACACATGCCTGTAATCCTATCTACTCTGGAGGCTGAGTAGGAATATCACAAGTTTGAGGTTAGCCTTGGAAACTTAATGAGACCTTGTCTCAAAACGAAAAGGGCTGGGGATACAGCTCAGTGCTACCATGTCTCTTGGTGTAATCCCCAATACTGGGGGGGGGGGGGGGGAATCATCAGATGAGCAAATGAACCACTGAAAAGTCAAGTCAATCTATTATATATATATATATATATATATATATATATATATATATATATATAATATTTCATCAAAATATTCACCATCAAAATAAAATCTTTTAAGTATTACCAAAGATTCCTTGGGGCTTTGCTAAACTTGTGAATATAACAATCGAGGGAAGAAACACTAACCATCACAAGTTACACTGGGAAATATTCAAATATGAAGGATATATATTAGTAAGGGTTTTTTTCTTGTAAGTATATCCTAGCTAAGAGATACTCATGAAAACATCAGAAAATTGACAAATGGCACATTTTTAAAGGACAGGCAGTGAATATATCAATGCCAAAATAATTTTATGAATAAATATTATATCTTCTATTGTTCTCACACACAACAATTACTACCCTAATAAAAGATGAAAAGTAATGATATCTTCACTGATTTTCTTCATTGTCTTGGGGATCTTAAATGTTAAATGAAGAATAGTTTCACTGTTAAAAGAATGTATACATTTATATAGTCACAATTTCAAAAAATCAAAATCAGACTTTGGTTTCCATGTATGAGTTGTTAAATTTCTGGTGAACTCTAAAGTTTCCCAAAATAAGAACAGGTAATAAAAATAACAATAAAGAGTTAACTCTGTGTGATTTATTACCCACCTCTGATGTGACGGTACAGACTACTCCACCAAATGCTGTGGAACAGGCATGATAATAAGCAACCACCTCACAAATTCAGAAAGCAGCGTGCATGTCAAATAGCCTACAGAGTTGCCAGGGCCATTGTTGAGATTCTGCAGGATAAAGACGTAACCTACTATAATCCCAAATTTTAAAATGAGACATGAATGTGGGAGTAGAGAACATCATAACCCAAATAGGAGCATCCTCTCACAGACTGTCAACAAAAACTTCTCATTATAAATTTTCAGACCTTTATCAAGAATTTTGCAGAAAATAAACCTCTACAAATTGAGCTAAAGGTATGAAAAGAAAATACTTAGGACTCATGGATGTGATATTTCTGACATATTTTCTCCTTATAGATAAATCTATATATCTAGATCTACATACAACATATATGCAGTATTTTGTCAGACATAAAACACTATCTTTCCGGTCAGCAGTTTTCTTTTAGAGGCACCTGAAATAAGGTTAAATCTTAGCCATTCTTGCGTGTTGTCTCAGACTTCAACTTTAACAAATGTATTTGTTAAAACTGGGAGACTAAGTTTTTAAGTGCGTACAGTTTTATAAGGACTAGAACATGTGCAGGTGGGTGCATAAGGAATTCTCTGCCCTTCTGCCAGCAGCAGGATGCCATCTGTTTGTGCCATGAATCAAACTAACCCTCAGTAGTTTCCAACACTGACAGGAAAATCTGGTTGTTTAGTTAACACTGAAAACACACTCTAAAAAATCTAAGATAAACTCTTCTTTTTAAAAATGCTCTTACACATACCAAAAATTTTGTATTCCTCTTTAAAAACAGTGGTCTGTCTATCCTGTTCTCAGATACTATTTTAAAAAGAAAAATCAATTAATGCACACCTCTGATTTCTTAATATTTTCTATTGAGTAACTAAAATATTATTTTGATTCATTATCTGAAAAATAAGCATATCTTTTATATTTTAAATCATTTCCATCTTGTACAGTATAGCTATCAATAAACTTGGTAAGAAAATGCATAGTAAAATCACTTACCTGACTGTTAACACTATCTAACTAGAAAACAAATACTAATTATCTTATTCAGTTATTGCTTTAATCTTCTCTCAAACTTCCAAGTTTCCTGTGCAAGGATAAAGTCCACTGTCATTATGTACTGTGTTTAAACAGTATAAAATACAAATGACAATTGGCTCACATGCATTCTATCATAGTGTACATATTACTAAAAGCCTAAAGAAAACTCTGAAAATGGAAAGAAAATCTCGCTAGATCTTGTTGTACAGGGATCCGTCTCATTGGATATAACTGTTAAGAAATTTTTTATTTGGTGATTCAGAGTAAACTGGAAATATACCTTCCTCAGAAAGGAGGAGAAAGAATTGTAATAAAACTCTATGGAAAATTCCTATAAATGACTAAACATTTAAAGTTAAAAATTACTCCCATTAACCAATATTAATATTAAGTCAGCAGTTTCTCTTTTGAATAGACACACCAACAAAACATTCTTTTTATTCTTTTAAATAGAGAAAGTTAATTTTTTTTCACTTGTTTTATGTTTTTCCTTGGCTTAGTTGTGTATGTGGTGCTGGGAACCAAACCCAGGTCCTTGTGCATGCTAGACAAGTGCTCCATTGCTGAGCCACCTCTCCAGCCCCAACAAGAAATTTAAAGACCTAAACAAACAGGAAGACATCCACAATCATATATTAGAAGACTGAATATCATTATAATGGCAATACTCACCAAACTGATTTACAGAATAAACAAAATCCTTATACAAATCCACTATTACTTTCACTTTTTCTGAAAATAAGCTGATCCTAAAATTATAAGGAATTATAAGGAACCTCTAAATAGCTAAAATAATTTAGAAAAAGCATATTTACAGTTTTTACACTTCCCAATATCAAAACTTAATACAAAGCCACAAAAATTAAAACTGTGTAGTACAAACACAGAATAGGAATATAGATGAAGGGAATAGAGCTAAATCTGTACATTTATTAATATAAGATTTTGACCACAAGTGCCAAAACAACTTAATGTGGGCACAGCCTTTACAAAAAGTGGTGATGGGTTGACAGGATATTCACATGAAAGACTACAAAGTTGGACTCTCATATTCACACCATTTATAAAACTTTGTATATAGCATGCATCAAAGACATAAATACATGTGTTATATGACTTCAAGAAGAAAATCTAGGCTTAACAAAGTGAAAAGACAATCAACCTACTAAAAGGAGAAAGTAATTTCAAACCATGAATCTGATAAGGTTCAATATCAAGAATATATAAATAATCCTTATAAATCAACCATCAAAAATACAGTTATTCTAATTTTAAGGCAAAGGATTTAAATAGATATTTCTCCAAAGAAGATATACAATGTGTATCTTCACACAGTCACTAGGGAAATACAAAATCAAAACATAAAAAGATGCCCTTTCACACGCACTAGAAAGGCTACAATGAAGAAGATGGATAATAACAAGATTGACAAGTATGTGGAAAACTGGACTCTCTGTTCATAGAGAGTGGGAATATAAAATGATGCATTTGGGCAGTTCCTTGAAAAGTTCAGCACAGAGTTACCTAATATGAACCAGATATTTCACTCCCAGGCATATACCCAAATGAATTGAAGGTATGTGTTGTCAACAAACTTGTTCGCAAATGTTCATATCAGCATTACTATACCAGTCCAAACATGGCAACAAGCCAAAAGTCCATCAACTGATGAATGCAGTATATTCATACAATAAAATTCAGCCAGAAAAATGAAAGGAACATGGATGAACCTTGAAACCACTGTGCTAAATGAAATAATCCTCACAAAAGGCCACAATGTATGATTCCATTTATACGAAATGTACAAAATAGGCAATTCCACAAAGTAACTAAATGATTGCTAGTAGCTACAGGAAGAAGAGGGAAGGGGCATACGGGGTTTCTCTTTGGGGTGATCAAAATTCTGAAATTAGTATGTGTGACATACTAAAAACCATCTAACTATACATTTTAAACAAATGAATTTTATAGTATGTGAATTATATCTTAATTTTTTCAAGAGTTTATCAATTTTGTGAGTGAAAAGAGAAAGAAAACAGACACTTGGAATAACCTTCACCTGTGTGGAAGAACATGGAAAAAGAGGCAATCTGAGAGAATATGGAATGTATTTTCTCAAATAGAACACCACAGCTGGCACTGTTAAATTCTTTTAGGAACTGATTCTGAGTGCTGAACATGCTTAATATACTTGAGTCTTATCCAGTTTATGTTCTCACTTCTTACAAAAGAAGCCTGGTTGCTATTCAATTCCCTGTAGTGGGATCCAATCCTGCATACTACTGAAAGCAATCAAGTTATCTTTCTTTCACAGTGTTCCATAAGTTAGACTTTTTACTGTCTAACTGACCTTTACTTTATTAGACAGGATTACTAAAAGTCGACTCAACAGATTTAATATAAATGGGACCCCTTTATTACCAACCTGATCTTAATCTCATTTCATGAGTTTAGTTATTAAAAGAAAATCTATTCTCTTATCTCTTTTATAAAGCTATGATTTTTATTACTTTGTTGTTTTAAATCATTTTTCCCTTTGTACTAGTTCTACCGTAATTTTCAAAACCACAGAATAATCTCCCCAGGGACTGACTAGAAATTTAAAAGTTCTGAACATTTTGATTTTTGTCTTAAGACACAAGCATCCAAGTGGTATTTCACGGAACATGTGAAGAGGAGCAAAAAATTAGAGTTTCTTATTTTTTAATAATTGTCCAATAAGTAAAAGAATTTTAGAAAAAGAGCAGGTAAATATGTAAAACATTTTATTTTGAAATGCTTTATTGCATCACTATTTTATTTTCTAGGGCATCTGAAGCTGTTAGGGTGTAACAGCAGACTGTCTGGCCAGTTGAAATGATGTCTTGCTGTTACGTGAAATATAATACAACAGAACTACCCTTCCATATTGTGTGACTGTCCTACTTTGAGGTCATATATACATGACAGTCAAGACAGACATCAATATGACGCTACAGTGTTATGTCATGAACAATATTGCTTGTATAAATGCATGCTAAGTAAAAAGACTAAAATGTGAAGAAAAAAGAATACTAAAGGGGCTGGAGCGGCGGCTCAGCGGTTTCGGCACTTGCCTGGCAAGCACAAGGACCTGGGTTCAAACCCCAGCACCACGTACACAACTGAGTGTTGGAGCAACTAAAGCCATGCAAAAAACTTAATAAAGTTGTTTTTCTCTTTCTCTGTCTCTCTCGCTGTCCCTCTCTCTTTAAAAAAAAAAAAAAAAAGAATACTAAAATAAAACCCAAGACATCCAGTGTAACACCAACTTGTACAATGTATTCTGAAACACCGAACAGTACAAGATCGAACATTCACTTACTTAAAGCTACTTTAAAACATCCTTTTTTATTTATATTCTAAGTTTCAACTTACATTTTTACCTTCTTAGTTCCAGTACAATTAAGATCTACTTAAGAATGTATTTTGTCGGGGCTGGAACAGTGGCTCAGCAGTTGCTGCTTTTGCCTGGCATGTGTGAGGATGCGGGTTCGAACCCTAGCACCATGTACACAACCAAGTGTCAGAGCAATGACAGCCACATGAAAAACTAAATAAAATTGATTCTCTCTCACTGTCCCTCTCACTAAAAAATAAAAAAAAATGTATTTTGTCAAGCTCTAATAGTGGCTCAGTGGTTGGTGCTTTTGCCTCGCATGCACAAAGACCTGAGTTTGAACCCCAGCACCACATATAATTGTCCAAGAAGCAAAAGCCAGATGAAAATATAAATAAAATTCATTCTCTCTTTTGAAAAAAAGAATGGCATTTTGTCAATATAGGGCTCACAATCTAAACATTATACAGTAATCTGAATAAAAAAATCTAAATGTCATCAAGAGACATTATCTGTAACAAAACTAATACTTGCATGTCGTACCATGCCCAATGACCTCAAAAATACCAGAAGGAAATTGATATCTATTCCAAGAATCATAAAGCAATTGTTTTTCTCTTAAGAATAGGAAGCATCAAGCAAAATTTAAGGGAGAAAGTTATTACCACAAAGGACTTGGGAGCTTGAAATAAAAGATAAGAAAACAGGATAAATCAAAATAAGATGTGTTGCAATATTTAGAGAATTTGCCATGACAACATTTCTTCCACAAACTTTGTCTATAACAAGAATCACTGCCTGCTATGAGCTAGATGTTGCATAAATTATCTCAAAATAATTAATTTTCTCCATTTTTTACAAGTAAATTAGACTTGGTCAATTACTCTGTCAAAGGACACAACGCAAGGTTATGAGATAGAATAGGGTTTTGAACCCAAGGTGGTTTAATTCCAAATATCTATACCATGATGTCCCATCATGCTCTTTTAAGGTAGGGTTCCACACTCAGTAGCCAGCAGTGTCCTTGAAATTAAAATAAAAAATACACATCAAATTAAACCAATAAAAGCAAGGTGGTTTTACATTTGAGCAATTCCTGCCTATCTAACCTCTCTTCTTAATGTATATTGTGCAAACATGACAAAACAGTCAAACAAACTTGTTCACAGGTTACTAATCTGTTGCACTTGTTGTTTTGAAAAATCATAAGCTGAAAATCAGCAAAAAATGTAGAACATCACAGAAAGGAGGTATTATTTAAAAAGAAATTATTTTCACATGAAATGTGTAGGGTTGAACCCAGTTATCAATGAGAAAGTAAGTAACAAAACACTGAAATTTTTAATGGTAATTACTTTATTTTTACACCTTACATGTTAACCTTGTAGCAATAATAAACTGCAGCAAACCATTATTTAATAGTACAATGCCACTCTTACATATAGCATTGCCAAAGATATCCTTGAAGACTGAATGTATGTGAGTCTAAAAATATACTCTCAGAAATCTAAAATATATAATCAAATTGCTAATTATGGATTTAGGGAACTACTACCTGAACAACACTTTTATTTAAAACCAGCAAGGCAAGAAGCAATAGATAACCCTCACAGGCACCCCAACTCCCTGTGTCTTAGGAATCAGAAACAAGTTTATTTCTCCATCCTGTAGGCCTAACAGATTCCCACTCCCCACAGGGCAAAATCTGGGTGGTAAATGGCAAAGTGGTGAGAGAAAAGGAAGGGCAGGACACTAGAGAAACCCTCAGTAGATGAATATTACTATAAACAAAAAATTAAAAGGTTCTGCACAATGAAAATATTTACAACATTACCAGATTAAGTACCTATGTTTACAGATATTGTTAATGGTCTGGGACAAGAGGGGCCAAGATCAAACAATTCAAAGTATCAAATATCCAAAAACAGAATCTCAGATTCAATTCCACATGCAGAAAGACGTTCAGGAGGAGATCTCTGACCTCCACGAGATGTCCATTTAACACAGGGGTTCTTCTGGGGGAATCACAGAATCACGGGGAATCCAAAGTGGACATCCATGACATGGCATCAGTCTTGGCTAACTATGTAAATATACATTTGTTCTTGATTTTTTGGTAATGATTCCCCTCAACAGTAACTCCATATTCATCTAATTAAAAAAAAGAAGCAGCTCAGGAAGTCAACATACTATTTTCAAAACATTTTTAGGAAAGTTAAGGTCCACCAAATATGTACTATCATTTGACACACACAAAAGAGGATACCCAAAATGTCAGGTACTAAATGATGACACACACAGGTAGATATTTAGGCTAAAAAGAATTGCTTATTCTACTAAATATTACATTGATCTACGCACTCATGTAATGACATTGCCAAGGAACTTAACCCCACACATAATCCCATTTTTTGTCCTGTTCTAATTACTTATCAGCTCCTTTTTTAATTATTATCCACCTTGCATCACCGTATCAGGTTTTTAATACAGAAGCTTTTCATTGTGTTTTTTAAAGAGTAGTATTTATTAAAAAGTCTAACAATGTTTTATGCCTTTAACTTCTTTTCTTACTTCTCTACCTACTCAACAGTACATCTCAAAGTCTATCACATACCCTTCTATACAAAAATTATTAAGTGGTTCTTAAGGAAGTCTAATAGATCAGCTGGCCAGTCCCTACATCATGTATATGTACTTTCATGTGCACTTCTTTAAAACAAAATAAAACTATGCATATGAGCACAGCTGACATTCTGATACGAAAAACATACATTTCCCTTATTCTTACCATCAATTTATTATTATAACTAACAAAATGGCACACTAACACTCATATCATGTTTTAAGTTTACTGTTTATAAGGAATACACTAAACCAACACATTACTTATTTGTATTGTAAAACTACCTGATATAATGAGAAGGGAGGATGATAGAACTCACACAATTAATGCTTAGAGATTTTTATAATGTTCAAGATGAAAATTAAATTCATATAACTGAGAGAAAACTGTCAATTACAACATATTAAATCATTATTTTTCCTAAACCCATAGTTTGATGTCCTTGCATTTATGCTATACTTTCACCAGCAAATACTGAATAATTTGGTAGCTCAAAACATCTTTAATCTTCCTTAAATGGGATTATTTTTAAACTTCCAGTTAGAAATTCTTGGTTTGCAAGTTTCTATCATAAGGCTATAATTATGAGCTCTGAACTGTACAATAAATACTACCTGAAGAGAACTTCTTAAAATATCTTTTCCAATTAAATATCTACTAATCATTAAACAAGACAAGAAATACAGGGTTTATGGGAGGGGAAAATGACCAAAGATTATTTTATAATAGGCTTCTGAAAACTATGAACTCAAATGACAGTTTACCAATTCCTGTGAAGAAGAAAGGATCTTAGTTCTAGGAATTTTTTAACAACTCAGACATAGATGTCATAGAGCCTAAGTAAACTGCTCTTTGCATGGTACAGAGGTGCATAAAGTCATATAGGATACACTCACAGTCAAGTGAAAGAAAAGCTTATGTGGTAAAAGTTATTCAGGGAGCCATGGTTATCCTACTGTGTTATATTACATTTAAACAGAACCAAGAGAGGAAGGAAGACTGATATATTCAGCATATTCTCTAAAGAGAAAATGAAAAAAAAAGTCAGAGTGGCAAAATGACAGTGATCCAGCAAGATCTGTCTCCCACATCACAAAAGATGTAGGAAGCTCCTTTAGAACTGACTAGAAAAGTTCCCCTGAAAGACGGTAACAGATTTTCTTTTATAAGGTAGCACATAAATTATAACAATAGGATGTCACCACCACACTTCTAAAATTTTTAAAATTATTTTAATTAACACAGCAATTGTATTTATGGTATACACCATGACATTTCAACATATGTATACAAAGTGTAATGATCAGACCATGGTAATTATTATATCACTTCAAACACTATTTCTTTGTGTTGGAAACATTCAAAATCCTATTCATTATTTTGAAGTACATAATTGTTATCAAAGTTATCCTACCATGCTGTGTAGAACATTAGAACTTATTCCCCCTATCAACTGCACCTTGGTACCTGTTAACTACCCTTTCTCTTCTTCTTCCCCTATACCCTTTCTAGGCTCTGGTAACCATTACTCCACTCTCTACTTCTATGAGGTCAACGTTTTAGCTTTCATATAATTGAGAACATGTGGTATTTGTCTTTCTGTTCCTTACTTATTTCACCTACATAATATCCTCCAGTTCTATCCAAGTTGCTGCAACTGACAGAATCCTGTTCTTGCTTATGGCTGAATAACACTCTATTTTACATATATATATGCTACATGAAAATACTTTTTGCGTTTATAATGTACCATGTGGACTATGTTCTTCAGGGAGAAAAAACTTCCTAAATATGTTTTAAAATCTTAGAAATACAGGGGAAAATTTTCAGCGGAAATAAACATCAATTATAATTTTAAAATTCTGTTAGAAGACAGAGCCTACAAATCTGATGATTCAAAATTAAGTAATCTACATTAAAATAGTATGTATGTGCTAAAATATTCTAGTGACTTCTAGGATAATAGAGGAATTTGGAAACGTCCTGTTCCCTGCCATTATAGCTCATTTATCGACCCAAACTCTCCATTATATTTCCACGAAGGGGATTCAGGTGAACAAAACGAACGAATCAATGGAAAGAACCAAGATGAACAACTATCTCTCTTCAACAATAAAGTTATCTATGCTCAAAATCTATAGCAGTTCCTTTTTCTTTTTCTTATCCCTTATAACTTATTACTAACACCTAGTAAGTCTTTTCAAAATGTTTCTTATGTAATTAGAGTTACCTCAAAGAACCTCCCTCATATATTGATGAATTATGTGATGGGGTTAACATATATTCACCTATTATTTTATACTCCTCCTTCCAGGAGCTTAATTCTCCTCCTCTTAAATGTTGGCTAGATATAGTGTTTCTAATGAATAAAGGAAGGAGAAAAACAATTAACTTTCCAGTGGTGAAACCTAACAAATACCACCCTACAAGCATTCAAAATTAACATGACCAGTACGGGTAGCAGCTGTAGCTCAGTAACAGAGCACTTATCTAGCATGGGGAAAAGACCCTGGATTCAATACCCAAACATCACAAAAAATAAAAATAAAAAAATAAAAATAAAAACCTCAGTGATATCACTGTTAGTATCATGAACCCCATGATATGTCACAATATTTTAAAAGGATGTTGTCTTTCCCAATGCATTAAGCCCTGTCTAAAGAAGAAAACACATCAGGTGTCAACAAAGTACTCTTCAAAGACATCAAAGTCATGGAGCTGGAGCATTGGCTCAGCGGTTATGGCGCTTGCCTGGCATGCACAAGTACGTGGGTTCAATCCCCAGCACCACATACGCAACAAAGTGTCAGAGCAATGAAAGCTACTGGGAAAACTAAATACAAATTGATTCTCTCTCTCTCTCTTTCACTATCCCTCTTTCTTTTAAAAAAAATCAAAGTCATGCAAAACAAAGTACACAGATTGGGAAAGACTAAGGAGATATGACAATTAAATTCAAGACATCCTGGATGGATCTTTGAATAGCAAAAGGATATTAGTGGAAAAACTGGTGAAGTCTAAATAGTCTATAGTTCAGTTAATAGCACTGCATCAGTGTTCGTTACTTAGTTTTCATTATTATACTATGCTTACCCAAGATGTTAACATTAAAAGAAGTGGGGCTGGAGCGGTAGCTCAAACTCAGTGGTTACAGCGTGTTCCTGGCATATGTGAGGATGTGGGTTTGAACTCCAGCACCATGTACACAATGAAGTGTCTGAGCCACATGAAAAACTAAATAAAATTGATTCTCTCTTTCACTGGCCCTCTCTCTTCTAAAAAATTTTTCTTTAGGGGGCTGGAGCAGTGGTTCGGCGGTTGCAGAGCTTGCCTGGCATGTGCAGGTGCATGGGTTCAAACTCCAGCGCCCAAGTACACAACTAAGCGTCAGAGCAACAGAGTCCATGTGAAAAACTCAATAGAATTCTCTCTCTCTCTCACTGTTCTCTTTTAAAAAAAATTTTTTTAAACACTAACATTAAGAAAAACTAGGTGGGTGGTATATGAAAAATCACTGTACTATTCTGTAACTCTTAATTAAATCTACAATTAAAGATTTTGTTTTTGTTTTTCAATTTTAACCACATCTTCCTTTACTTTTAGAAAGCTACCACCCTCACTTGTAGGCTGAGATTTTTCAGATTCCTATGTCTTTAGGCTATGCCTTAATTTATCCAGCATATACTGAAATAACAAGTTTTATCATCCTCTTCCACAAAAACTACCAATTTTTCTAATCAAAAACCATAAAGGGCTCCTCAGAGCCTCATATTTAGCACTAAGTTTGAAGAGCCTTGCAAAGCAGCCACACACTGCTTATCTAAATCTGATCTTTAATCACATACCAATAATCTTAAAAGATTAATTCAGTATAATCTCAAATTAAAAGTGTGGCTGTTGTTTTTAGAAAATTTATGATTTTATTAGGTAGATAAAGGATATTCTGTATTTTTATCTGATTTCTCATCAATCAGGTTGTTTTCAATTGACTACTTTGTTTTCTGCATAGTTCATCATATCTTCTATAATAAAAACTAATTTTATATTTTCTGGTATTTATACCTACTTCTGAAAATGAAGAACCTAGTTTTATTTTCGCTTGAAAATATGGATTAAATTCTCAATCACTGAAAATGATCTTATTTGGCACAGTACAGACACAGCTGCTAGAGAGTAAGTGATAATGAGATTCTTGAGTTTGATCAACAAACCTCACATAACCAAAACCTGAAGATCCTTCCATGGAAGTTTCCTCATCCTTAAGGTATGGGACTTTTCCAGGAGGCTTTTTCAGTCCCTTTCATGGGGCAAGTTGTTTGCAAACTCCCTCCCTACCATTTTAAGGTATTTTAGCTGCACTTATGCATGCATAACCTTATATTGGACTCTTTTTTTTTTCTTTTTTGTTTCCCTTTTCACTTGATCTTACCAGGCACTGAAGCCAGCTATCTGCTTCGCCTCTCCAAGTCATCTGGCTCCTCCTCCCCTTTCTGCTTGGCCTCAGTACAACAGATGTGGGACAGGGCACTGGTAAGAGTCAGGAAAACTGAGGTATAAACCCGATTCTGTTTCTAACCACACAAGTTTTTCAAGTTTCAAAATGATGTATATGAATTTTTAAAAAGGGGAGGAGGGATTCTTCCAGCTCTTCCTACAATTTTAAGTTAATAACAGACAAAATAAATATGCACAGATTCTTGTTAGGTGGTAATAAAGGCTGCATACTTTTTGAGTTCTTCCCATAAGTTCCCCCCATAAAACCAGAGCAACTATATCATTTGCAGAAAATATCTATAACAAAACTAGGTAATAAAGTATTACCATTAAACTCAGAAAATGAGGAAAACCACCAGCAGCTCCAAGACAGGTACAAATAACTCTACCAACACAAACTGATCTTCAAGTATAATGATACTATTGTGAATATTCAAGAAACCAGTGAATACTGCTCCTGTAAGCCTTTCCTGAGGGCAGGGCACTATCAAACAACACTACCCAATATAAATTCTTGCAATGAAATGTTCTCTTTCTATACTGTCCAACATAGGTAGTATAACTAAGATTTTGAATTGCTAATTTTATTTTAAATAATTTAAATATAAATAGCTATGTGGGTAGTTAGTATCAGACAACCAAAATGACTGGTAAACCATAAAGATAAAGTAATCCAGTTAATAAATGAAGAAATAATGAATCAAAATGAATGAATGAATTAACAATGGATCCACCAATGGTTGATAATATTTTTTTAAAGAAAGACAGGGCTGGAGTGGTGGCTCAGTCGTTACAGCGCTTGCCCGACGTGCGCAAGACGGGAGTACAAACCCCACACCATGTACCCAAGGACATGTCAGAGCAACAAAAGACACATGAAAAACTAAATAAAATTGTTTCTCTCTCTCTCTCACTGTCCCTGTCTCTTTAAAAAAAAGAAAGAAAGAAAGAAAGAGAAATATACACTATTAGCCTCCTGACAGAAATACATAGTAACTTAAGAAATGATCTTGCAACATTTGTCCAAGGAAAATATACAAAAGGCCAGTAACATGTAAAGTTGTTCAACCATTAGTCATATAAATTAAAATATTGTGATTTTTAGCACTAGAATGGCTATAAGCAAAAAGTCAGAAAGTAACAAGTATTATCAAGAATATAGAGAACTCAGAACCTTTATATACCGCCAGTGGGAATGCAAAATGATGCAGCCAGTTGGGAAAATAGTTTACAGATTCTCAAAAAGTGAATTACAAAATTTTAAAATGAGCAGTTACATTTCTAGACATATATATATATATAAGAAATTTATATATAAATATATATATAAAAGAAATGAAAACCTATATTTGCACAAAAACTTATACAAAAAAGTTTATAGCAGCATTATTTTGAGGCAAGAAAAGTATACCGATCAGTAAATGACCAAACAAAACATAGTACAGATACAACAGAATACTATTTGGAAAATTAAAAAAAAAATTTCTAGTATATGCTATAAGAATAAACCTCAAAAACAGGAAAGAACCCAAATACAAATGAACACATTACATGATTCCATTTACAACAAATATCCAAAACAGGGCCAATTTAAAGGGACAGGAGTAGAGTAGTGCTTGCCTAGGATTGGGAATGGAAATGGGGAGCGATTATAAATGGACACAAAGATTCTTTTCTAGGACAAGGGAAATGTTCTAAAATTAACTGTAAAACCATTCATTTAACTATCACTTAAAATTATGTATTTTATTTATACATATGTACGCATGTGTGTACATATATACATACATACACACACATACATACATATCACAATAAGACTGTTTAAAAAAAAGCTTACCAAAAGTAATCAGATCAAGCCTATGGATCTAACTACAAATATTACCAGAAGTGCAAGGGTAAGATGAACATGTTAATGACCCAACAGTGAGTCAATCAGCAAAACTTAGAAACACAAAAGACAATCAACCCTGTTTCTTTAAGAAAATATTGCTAGGGTTGGGGAGATATGTAAATTAAAATAGACTTAGAAATATATCAATAATTGAAATGCACAGAACTTATCTGTATCACATTTCAATAAACTAAATGTAAAATATAAGTATAAGACAAACAGGGAAGCTAAATTAACATACTAGCTCTTCTTATACTAGTTTGGTTATATTATCTTCTCTGGACCTCAGTTTTATCTTTGAAATGTAAGAACTGACCTGTAATGAAGACCCTTTGAAACCTATAATTTTAGAATGACTTCTTCACAAACTATAATACAGCCAAAATTCTCAAGGTGGAGAATTCTTTATTTAAATACTGAAATTCTATCTCTAATCCAGTTGTGATGCCTCATGCATCTCTCTAAAGATTATAAAAATTTCCAGCAAAAATAATATCTTTCCTCTTCTATTCAGATTTTTTTCTGACTTTACTTCTCTTTCTCTTCCCTCTACTTGCCCCACAAAAGTTCAGGGAAATATATATATAAGGGTTGAATAAGACCCTAAACCAGTTTTAAAAAGGATGATGATGACGATGATGATGACGATGACGGTAGCAGTGGTGGAATTCTGAGAACAATTCCCATAGAAGCAACAAGTTTTACAAGCACTCAAAGTTCCTACATCACAATTTTTTATTTAATCCTTAATTTCAATAACAGCAGATGACATCTTAGTTTTTAATGAAGAAAATAAACAATGGATTCTTTTTATTAAGAAATTTATTTGTTGAACAATCAAACATGCTTCTAACGAAAATATAATATATATATATACACACATACATATATAAGTTCTGAATATTAGATTTACCCCCAAGACTCCCCCCAATCATCCACCCTTATCCCTCTCCCTCCCGCTTCCCAAAACATCTCTACAAATGCCTTAGGTTATATGTCATTACAACTCTCCAGCCTCCACAGATGAGTGAAGACATTCAACCCTTAGTTCTCTGGGTTATGCTGATTTTTTTTTGTTTTTTTTTTTTAAAGAGAGAGGGACAGTGAGAGAGACAGAGAAAGAGAGAAACAACTTTATTTAGTTTTTCACATGGCCTTAGTTGCTCCAACACTTAGTTGTGTACGTGGTGCTGGGGTTTGAACCCAGGTCCTCGTGCTTGCCAGGCAAGCGCTGAAACCGCTGAGCCACCGCTCCAGCCCCGGTTATGCTGATTTTACTCAGCATAATTTCTTCCATTGCCATCCATTTACCTTCAAAAGATGCAACATCATTATTTCTAATTGCTGAGTAAAACTCTATGATGTGTATATATATATATATATATACATCTGGGTTAACAGTGGATTCTTGATATTAAAAGCATGTAAGATAGGGGCTAGAGTGGTGGCTCAGTGGTTACCGGCATTTGCTAAGCATGCTCTAGTACATGGGTTCAAACCCCAGCACCCACATACACAGCTGAGTGTCAGAACAGTGAAAGCCATGTGAAAAACTCAATAAAAATTGCTTCTCTCTCTCTCTCTCTGTCTCTCTGTCTCTGTCCTCTCTTTAAGATAAAATAAAAGCATGTAAGATAAATCTAACATGCTCTAATTTCATAAGTCAACAAAAAAGGCTTTTAATTTATAAAAACATTTCATAAAATCTACTAAAGATGAAAAGTCTGAAGAGCAAATTTATGTAAAGACCTGACAAGAGCAATTCTAACTCTCCTAAAATAGGATAATACTTTTAAAATTGGGGAAATCACAAGTGTAACAATCCATACTGGTCACACACAGAATTCACAACATTTATGTACTAGGATTGCAGCCTTTTCCAAATCTATTCCAGATACAGCACTCCCAGTCTAATTGTTCTCATTAGCTAACGAAGGAGGATAACCAAGGTCAAACAGATAATTAGCATTTCACATGTAAAAAGAAACAAAATTATTCAGACTACACTATTTGATCAAATCTGCCTTTTAGGAAGGTAGTGAAAGGAAACACAATAAGGAACATGCTTAGAATATAGGACAGTTCTGATTTCACACAAATGAAAGAACATCCTTTCTAAAATGATTACTTTTTCCAATTTGGCTCAGGGAATTAAAGACATGGAATCTCTTACCAAATGATATTCAAAAAACGTTTGGCAAAAAAAGTAAACTAAAGATTAAAAAACAATATGGAAAGAGGCAGAGACAACAAATACTGTCAAGCAAATAACATGAAATTATGAAAAAGCAGCAGCATTAAAAGTCAAAAATCGTGATTGAAGGGGCACCAGTAAAAATACTGAAATTAAAGATAATTGACAGCACGAGACTCCAGAATTTCACACACCAACAACGTATGCAACAATTAAGGGGGAAAGGATCCTGTGGTATGTTTTATGTAAATTCTGGCAGACTCCTTAAGATGAGCGGTTAAAAGCCCTACAAGTGGCTAGTATTTTCCCTTGTAAAAAGTAAATACTCAAAAAAAACCCAAAAACCTAAGAATATAACCTCTTCCTGGTTTTTTATCTGTAAATTAGGAATCTCTGAAAGACTTTTTAACTCTAACCCAAATTAATGAATGGTTAAGAGACTACTTATTTCCTAAAATAATTTAGTTCAGTCGGATATTTTCACACTGGTTTAGATAATTTATGTAGCATAATCCTCCTTAATGAAATATTTTTAATTGCCTATATTTAAAGGAAGAAACAAGAAAAGCAAAGAAAAAGGAGGGGAAGAAAAGGGGAGAAAAAGAACAAGAATTCAGCTGTCAAAGAAGTCCTTTCTTTCAGATCAGAGAAAGAAGATCGGGAAATTAAACAGAAAACACAGTGTGCAAAATTACAAAAGCAATCCCCAGGATTAATGAAATAAAGCCACACATCTGCAAGTTAATATTCACTTGACTGTCAAGTAACAGTGGCCATGGACAACTCCCCAAATTAAACCTCTAACACAACTTACAATAAAGAATGAAGTAAACCATTGACATTAAACCTGTTGTTTAAGCTTTTAATAAAATCACTATGTTTACATTCACAACTAAAAGAGTCACTAAAGGGCTTTCTTCCAATTTATGGTATATATGTGAAATTTGATCCTAAAGGTTTAAAATTAAAAGTCAAAAGAGTTTATACTAAAGCCTCATCCTTTTCTGAGACTTCTTTTCTCTAGTTCTTTACTTATGATTTTAAATTCCTTTAAAAAAAAAAAACTTGCTAAAGTAAACAAAGGAACAATGGGAAAATGCCAGTTACTTAGTATAGAAGCTTAAACTAACAACTCAATCATTTTATGATAAAGCTAAAAACTGAACTTCACCTAACTTTAGGAATAAAGTTGCTCAGCAAAGTGAACTTTCTCTGGCTGTACATATGTACACAACCTAGTTCCATTAGTGCAAGCACTTCAGACCACCACAGAAAGCACATCCTGTCTAGTATAACAATTTATTTGCTAAATGGAGCCTTTGTACTAATAAATATTTTAATGGTTTGTTCAAATTTACTTGCCCATTTTACAATTAGTGGAAGATAAGAACGGTACAATGGAAAGTAGAAGACAACTAAGATATTCCATCCTCCAAATATAAAAGGTCCAAACAAAACAACTGAATTGTTTACCGCAAGCACCTATTTTGGCAAAACAAATTTAAAGAATTAATTACAGCTGTATAATGTCATAAATTATTCAAGTTGTCTGAAATAAATGAACCAATCCTAAAATAGATGGAAACAGACAAAAGCTACTCTAAAGGGAACTCTGGCATTCATACCAAGCTTTTGATTAAAGATCACCACCTACAGCTTAGCCTGACATGCACCATGCTGAGATCAGGTCGGTATGGGAATGGTTACTGCCATCCATCACTGTGAAAATTAATAGCTTTATAATAGTTGAAAAAATAAAGGTACAGCCCAGCAATCTTGTAGCAAAATACAATTTGCTATCAAAAAACCGTAGGCAAAGTCCATTCATAACATTCTCTTTCCACGGACACCTGCATGCGAACTGACTATTCAAGTGCCAAGACATCAGCAGGCACACACTCAGCCAGTAAGTCACCATTATAAATGGCTGCACAAATATTTCCGGCTCAATCATCTAAGAATAACAGATGAGACGGGAAAATGTTTTCCAAGTATCTCAGCAATAAGACTTAAAACAACACTGTAAACAACATGATCATATGCAGAAACGACCCCGACTATAGTGTTTTCAGTGTACCACAGAGCAATTTATATATCCCAAGTTTTTTCTAATTTCCTTCAAACATTATGAATCAAAGAATATCATCTGATTAGAACTGGTAAGCCTTAAATATCTAAATAAAGATTATAGTGCTACACCTACATCAACCTGTAAAGGATAATATCAGAACCCCCTTAGAACTCCAGAGCTTGAGTATTAGGAGTTAAATTAAGACAGATCACTCCTTTCAATAATGAGAAATCAAAGAGCAATCTGTATGATTTCCCAGAAGTGCCTTTTTAAAGCCTTCTGAATACAAGTCCATGGCAACTGACTGTGTTCTTTCCAATGATATAAAATTATTATTTCCTTCAATATGATACGGAGAGTTGCATTCCTATCCATTATGTACTCTCTCTCTCTTTCTCCTTTGACAATGGAACCCCATAGTTTTATTTGAAGCAGTAATGTATCTATTTTAGTTTCCCAGTTTTCCTTATAGCAAGGTGTGGCCATGTGTCTGAGACCTGGCTCATTAGTGGAAACTTATCTGGAAAAGATACTTTATATAAGCTGACTTAACTGAAAGGTGATATCTTTTAGTTCTCTATCCTTTCTCTCTTGTTTTGCTGAACAAACAGAAAAAAAAAAACTTTTTCTACATTTTCTTTTTCTTTCTTTTTTTTTTTCAGTTTTCTTCTTCATGTACATTACCAGAAAAGATAATGTAACTTATTTTGTATTACTTTTACTACTAAGGAAATGACTCTGGGGAAAAAAAAACTATATTAAAAAAAAACCTAACAATTTTACATGACAATTATAATATGGCGTATAATTCATTTGGTATAGTGCCATACAAAAACAAATAACTTCCTTGTACGTTCTTCCCTTATCACAGGTAACTTTCCTACTTAGTAAAAACTAAAGAATATGCTGTCTATAACTCTACATTGTATTCAAAATCAGAAGAGTGGAAGAGTGATGTGGATTTACTTTTAAAAATTCAAAAGCACTGATATTACCCTGAAATTAAGTCAGAAGCTGTGTGTGTGTGTGTGTGTGTGTGTGTGTATAGAGGCCAATTAAAAAGTTTATAGTGGGCACTGGAGAGGTGGCTCAGCAGTTATGGCACTTGCCTGGCGTGCGCTAGGACACAGGTGCAAATCCCAGCACCACATACACAACAAAGTGTCGGAGTAACAAAAGCTACATGAAAAACTAAATAAAAGTGATTCTCTCTTTCTCTCTCATGGTCCCTCTCTCTCTCTTTAAAAAAAAAAAAGTTTATAGTGATAATCAGATAATGACCAAAGAAAATAATAATCTGTTAACTGAGTCTAGATTATCCAAAAATCACTATTAGAACAGAAATTAAAGTATTAGATTTTTCAAATATGGTCCTCTCAGGAAAAAAAAATCCCTTACCCTCATCAGAAAGAAAGAAATCTAAACAGAAAGTTTGTCACTAGAGATTAATATTCTCAAAAGTTAGGATCCACTGATGTTTTCTTCAAGTCTGCTCCCCAACATTAATACCAAACACAAAGATAGCAAAAACTTAAGTTTTTGTACTAAATGTAGATCAGATAGTCTTCTGCTTATAATTATCACTTTTACCACCCTCGTTTAAATCTTTTACTCAAAGACCTGCCTTTTGGGGGACTGGAGCAGTGGCTCAGTGGTTACAACGTTTGTCCAGCATGTGCAAGTACACAGGTTCAAACCCCAGCATCCACATACACAACTAAGTGTCAGAGCAACAAAAAGCCACATGAAAAACTAAATAATAAAGTTTCTCTCTCTCTCCCTCACTGTCCTTCTCTCTTTAAAAAAAAAAAAAAACCAACAACTGCCTTTTGTATTTATATCTATGATACTAAAGAATTTATAGTTTTCTTTTCATGCGGCTCATGACCAATGGAAATCTGACAATTTCAGGGAGCCTAAGAAAAAGTAGCTCATGTCCCATGGAACATGCTTTGCATTCCATAGAGAAAAGGTATTATAAATCTTAAAAATTTAAGTAAATGAGCTGATCACTATTATATTTCTAATAGATACATTAAAGTTAATTTCACATAGCATTTATTAGATAGCAGGTCGAAGAACTTTGTATATTAACTAATTTGATCCTTGTAAGAACACTTTGAGGTATATGCTATCACTGAATTTCTGAAAATGGCCAGATGCAGCTATCAAAGATTTTCATATAATTTTATCTCCATACCAGCTACCTGACAACAAGACAGCAATCATGAAAATATATCCTGATTTCAGAGCATTAAGAATGTGATAAAATGTGTGTGGCTCAGATCAAATGAAATAGGGCATTTTCATCCCATTTTGGAGCTGGGAAGCATGAGAAACAAAAGAAGCTAAGCTCAAGGATGGATGGAGATATATATATATGTTCATTCTGTTCTGAAAAAAGACCAATAAAATATCTCTATAATGCACTGACAGTCCACATGATAAAAATCAGTTCTAATTCATGAAAGTATTCTTAAAAACTATTTGTACTGGACTTTTACATTAGAGATATAAGCACATGAGATATAAAAGAGTCACCATTGTGGTATCAATGTACAAGAGCATATGATAGTATTCATTTGACAGTTTCAGGGAACTTGAGAACAAGTAGCTCAGGACTTCAGAATTGTTACCAATTTTTATTCTCCCTTTTAAATTTTTATTTTTTGTAGTGCCAGGGACTGAACCTAGGTCTTTGTGCATGCTAAACACAAACTCTATCATTGCTCATCACCAGCTCATCATCACCCTTTTTATTAATAAGGGTAACTAAAAGAGCCTCATATTTAAAGTGTTTTCCCTCTCTACAGTCAATGCAGACAATCATCATTTTTCTATTCCTACACTAATCTGAATTCTTAAGGATCTAAAAATATAACCTTTTTTTAACTTTATCATTTACATGGAAAATTTGTTGAAAATAGGAGTGACAGGAAATCTAGATTAACCAGCTTTAGGAGTTATTATGTAAATTATATGTATTAAGAAAAAATAAGGAAGTAGAAAGAAGGAGGGAAATGAAAGGAAAAAGAAAGGAAAGCTTCACAATCAGTCTGAACTGGGTTCAAATCTTTACAAGAGCTGTGTGACCAAAGGCAAAGTACTTACTCCCTTAAAACATCACTTTCTAGAGAATATCACCTAAATTATAAAGTTGTTTATGATTAAATGAGATAATGAGAACCTAACAGCACTATCTACCACACTAAAGCTTCATTAAATATTAGTAACCTTCTTTCTCTTCCTTCCATATAGCTAACAGAAGGTAGGAAACACACCTGGCTCCTCTCCTCAGTACTTCTGGAGAGCACTAAGCAGAGAATCTATTTCCACAATGACTTGGGCAATACTGAACCCCTTCCCTTTAATCAATCACCTTTAACAGATTAAAAACAATCTCTATGGGCTGGACTGGTGGCTCAGCAGTTAAGGTGCTTGCCAGGCATGCATGGGGACACTGGGTCAAACCCTAGCACCACATACACAACTAAGTGTCAGAGCAAAGAAAACCAGATGAAAAACTAAATAAAATTGATTCTCTCTGTCTCTCTCACTGTTCCTGTCTCTTAAAAAAAAAAAAAAAAAAAGCAATCTCTATCAAGTATGGAGCAGAAATTGTGAATAAAAACAGTATCTATGGCACATAATATACTTAGACGGAAGGAGAAGGGTAGGAAAAGGGAAAATACTAGGAAATAAAATTGACCAAATTATATTATGTGCATGTATAAATATATAACAATGAATCCCACTATTTTATATAATATGCCAATAAAAATAAGTTAATTTTTTTAAAAAATTCATTTTAAATTCATTTTTTAAAAAGGACAACTTAAAAATAGAAGAGGAATTATTAGGTACGGAGAAGGCAAGAGGCAAGGAAGTGTGTGAAAGGGCAGGTAGACATGATCAACACACAATGTGTACATGTATGGAAATATCACAGTGAATCCCATTACCCTGTCCAATTAATATATATTATTAACTTTTAAAAAGTAATTTAAAAGTTAACAGAGGGAACAAATGAGCACCCACTACAATGCTGTAACGTATAACCCAGGTGAAAGAAGCATAGGCAAGAGAATACTGTTATCACAAACTGAAAAGAAGGGGGACGGGAGCATATATGCCTTCGAAGTATTCCAGACAATCTGCTTAACCAACAGTAGAAACTGTGCGACGCTCCACAGAAAAACAACAGCGGGAGACAGCAGAACTCACTTCATATGCTCAACCCCGAACTTCCTTAACAATGCAATAACTGGAAGAAGGACAGAGGGAAAAAGAACTTAGATTCTGGGAGCAGAAGCAAAACCAAAAAAAGGAGAAAGCTCTATCTCATTCCCTGCAAATTTTTTTTTTTTTTTTTTTTTTTTTTAGTTTTCACTGGGAAAGGATCATTGATTTACATGACTATCCTCTACAAAAGTTTACTCCACTTTTGGGGGGGGGGTATAAAATCTTGAAACCAAATAATAAACATTAGGTTCAGATTCTAAAATATAAAAGAAAAATAAATCCCTTCACTCAAAATTTGGGAAATCAAATTTTCAGTTCTTGTAGATTTAAACTCTTCAACGGTTTAACTACACTCAGAACTAAATATAAATAAATGCATGCCATAAGCTCAAAGGGCCTTATGCCTACCTCTCCAGTCTTAGCTCCATGAGTTCCAAGCAGAAAGGCTTTCAATTAGTTCTTAAAACTGTCGAGGTTACCTTGAGCTTTGCATGTATTATTCCCACTGACCGCACAGGACTGGACCTTTATGTCTCAGTTTAAATGTATCTCCTCAGAAAAACCTTTCCTGGTTCATCTTATCTTTTGGTTCTTTAAAGGAAATGAATAAAATTAGTTTAACGAAGATTTAATAAGTATCTAAGAAGTACTGGAACAATCCTTTCATTTAATCTTTACCATAAACCTCAGACTATTCTTATATTAGGAAACAGGTTCAGAAACTAAATGGTTGGTCCAAGGTCACAGAGATAAAGCAAAGATTCGAGCCCAAATTTATCTAATTACAAGACCACAATCTTTCTGCTACACTGCATTGTCTGTTCAAAGCCAGCCTCCACAAAGTAGTGAGGTGCTAAGCCACTTAGCAAGACCCTGTCTCAAAATTAAAATGTGTGAGGGGTGCTGGGGATGTGGCTCAGTGATTAAAGCACCCCTGGGTTCAAGAAAACTACCCCAGTATCCCCTCATATATACATGTATATATAATAGTAATAATAATAACTGAGAAAAAAGGGGCTATAGTAAGAAAGATGAGAAGTACCGACATACTTAAATGGTACCCAGGCTCTCCTAGGACTTACTGGTGTAACTTATTTAAACCTCAGAGGGATTTCCACTATGTTCTCTTTCATAAGTGTCCTACCTATAAAGTCTTTCACTGGGAGCAGAGCAAATCCAACACAAAAAAATTACAAAATATCTAATACCTTAAAGTATCTAATTATATATAAGATAAATTTTCCAAATTTTGTTAGTAAGTTACAAAGCAACTTAAATAGCTACCTCTTCCTCCAAATAATATATAAACCCCCAAACAAAACAAAACTATTAAAAAACAAAAGCAAAAATAGGAAAATGAATAATTTCTGGTGGCACTTAAGAAAAGTATACCTTTGCACACATACCACATTCAAATCTGTCCTTGAATGTTGCCACAGAGTTGCCAGGTTTACCTATAGCTGATAACCATGTCATCAAAGTGATCACCGAAGGCAGATGACAGGTTTTTTTGTTTCATGTCATAGTAATATTTAAAGTGCAAACACATACACACACCTGAAGCTAATTTCTCAAAGAAGTTTCACCAAGAGGTTGGAAATGAGGAGAGAAAGAAGAAGAGAAGGATGATGAAAGAGAAAGCACTGAACTCTGATTTCTTAATTCATGGATTTCACTGGCCTACCTCAATCAAATTCTTCTAAAAGCATCATTTAAATTCTGAATTGCAAGATGAATAACAGCAATTTTAAAAAGACATACAAATAAATTTGTTATAGCATGCATCCTCCAAACAACAGGAAACATTCACCTTGCTATTTAAACTTAAAATATCTAAAGAGACTTTGCAACTTTAAACAGTTATCATTCAAAACTGAACCACAACCAACCAGGGACCATTCATCAATTCACCACTTAATTCCCTGGAATACTGCTTCTACCATAGTACATCCAATTGTTACTTAAAGTTATTATTATCTACTTTCTCTTTTTTCTTTTCTTTTTAGGTTTCCTTTTTATTTTATTAATTCATTTTTATTAGTTAAAAAAATAGGCTTACATTTAGGAGAGAGTCATTGTCATAATCAAGAGCAAATGTATAATGACAGACCACGCCGAGGCTGATGCCATTCCATGGTTCCCCCTTGCTTTCTCTTTTTTCTTAAGCATTTCTTTACACAGAGAAAATAAAACACATTTGTAGCATCCAGAGACCTTAGTTCAATTCACATGTACCAGTGGTCATCAAGAATTTACTGTGTATCCATCAATTAGAAATTATTTACTTTTCACATGCTTGTATTCTGTTTCTTTCTGAAGGAAGAAGGCATACTTGATACAGTATTTTTTCTGTATCCAACCAGCACCTTACAGACACAGTAGCAGAAAATATCTGAGTTTGATTTAATGATAGCCACAAAGTACTTCTTTATTCATGAATAAGCAATTCATTAAACAAAGACTGCTCATTTGCATTTATTACATAGAAATTAATAAACCCATAAAAATCATGTCATACTACCAACAAAATAACTGGAATTAAAAAATATGGGGGCTGGAGTGGTGGCTCAGTGGTTATGGCGCTTGCCCACCAGGCATGAGGACGTGAGTTCAAACCCCAACACCACGCACATAAGGAAGTCATGGAGCAACAAAGGCCACATGAAAAACTAAATAAAAATTGTTTCTCTTTCTCTCTCACTGTCCCTCTCTCTTAAAAAAAAACAAAAACTACATGTTTAAATATCATAATATAGTACCTAATCCTTCCTTTAAAAAATTACAACGAATTTAATAATAACTTTAGAAGGTAATACTTTACATATCTAAAGGTAAATTACCTGGGAATTTATATTACCTTCATTCATATTTAGCTTTAGATTAGAAACTACACTAGTAATACTCTTTTCTATGATCTTGAAGCTTCAAAAGAAATCACCTTGCCTGTAATCTCAGAAACTCAAGAGGCTGAGGCAGGAGGATCTCAAGTTCAAGGTCAGCCTCAGCAACTTAGTAAGGACCTAAGTAGCTTAGCTAGATTCTGTCTCAAAATACAAAATAAAAAGGGCTGGGAAGGTAGCACAGTGGTAAAGTGCCACTGGGTTCAATCCTTGGTACCAAAAAAATTTAAACAACAACAAAAACCACTGAAGGTACTCTAGGAATACATAATTGCTAATTTTCATAAAGATGTTGAAATAATGCAGTATAATAGTGAAGACTTCAGGTTTTGTGATCAGAATGACCAGAATTTACAGTAGAATTCTATCACAATCCACGTGCTCTCAGGCAAATTAGATTTTCTTCCCTTATGATATCTCATCCACTCCTCAGTCCAAAGATAATATCTAACTTGTGGCTGATGAGGAAATAAGGTAATGTATATAAAATGTTCAACTTAATGACAAATTTCTGGAAAAACCATCACCACTATCCCCAAGAATTTTTCTTTTTCAAAGAGAGAGGGACAGTGAGAGAGACAGAGAAACAACTTTAGTGTTTCACATGGCCTTAGTTGCTCCAACACTCAATTGTGTACGTGGTGCTGAGGTATGAACCCAGGTCCTCGTGCTTGCCAGGCAAGCGCTGAAACCGCTGAGCCACTGCTCCAGCCCCAAGAATTATTTTTTTAAAAATGTTAAATTACATTTTGGTATATGTTATCCAGAATCCAAAATTTAAAAAAAACTTACATTTTCCTAACGAAGAGCCTTTAAAAGGTTATACTATACCCAAAATTTAATTATATGAATTCATCTTAAAACCTAAGAACAGTAAATTTAAAATATGATGTTTTTAAGTGGAAAGAAGGAAAAGAGGGAAGAGTCAGAAGACTAAGATTAATACTGATTATATCTGCTAAGGTAGAAAAAAAACTTCAGTCTGGAGGTCTGTTTTTTTACTCCATTTCCCCTCTCAACTTGGCACCTAAACACTGTCACTAAATAGATACACTGGATGTAGCATGGTTTT
>PVKS010016783.1:8088-43368 GCA_004027875.1 Aplodontia rufa
GTGAAGTCTCCCAATCTCAGAGACTCAAGGGCCGAAAGGTTTCTCTCATCTGTTGATGCGAGCATATATGGGGAAGCAGTAGGGCTGACGGCTAACCTAGCAAAACTGCAAATTGAATGACTTTAGGAGCATTAGGGGGATGGCTCTATAGGATACTTGGAGGTGTAGGGAGGGGGATGGGGAGGGGGGAGGGTGTATGAAGAATTCATAGGAGTCTGGAGATTGGGAAGATGGGGGAACCATCCCAGAAGCCGATGTCATTCCTCCAGGAGATACCCATTTAACGCATGAGTTCTTCTGGGGGGAACTGCAATAGGTAAAACCCAAGGTGGTTATCCATTTTCTGGCTTTCCCCCTCAATAACAAAGTTTATATCCATTGATTGCTAATGTTTTGATAATGTTTCCCCCTCAACTGTATTTCTATATTCTTCTAATAAAAAAAGAAAAAGAAAAAAAAACAATGACCACGAAGAATAAAAGCCATTGGTTTTTCTGACTCTCGCTTTCCCAGGAGTAGCAGCCAATTGGAACACTGATAAAATGTGGTACCTAACCAGAGACAATCAAGTGGAACTCAAATTGTCTGGTTTATTAATTTCTTTAATAAGTTGGATAAACTAGTCAGTGGCAAAGATTACAGAAACTGAAGGTAATGGTTACTTAAAATAGCTATACTTTTTTAATCTCATGGTATTTTAGACTTTGCAATACATGTTCACATGTATTGTTGCAATTATGTTTCATTTTAAAATAATGAAAGGGGATACATAGAGAATATGAATTTTTATCACCCACCAATGATGAGATTTAGTCTCTTGCCAAGAACTGGGTAGAAAATATCGTCCGTTGTACAAAGGAAAGATGCTTAGTTTCCTAAGGGTCACATGTCAGAAAACCTTTGTTCTATCTGTACACAGAGAAATAGAGACATGAATTTTTCTTACCTAATGTCAAATCTACTTCCCAAGGATTTCCCTCAGGTAAGGACTTGGAGAGCAAATAAGTTTCTCTCAAGCTCTTCTATTTGATTCATATAACCGACTTATTGATTCAGCATGGCTTAGTAATGTACAAGCACTGGCATCATTTTATAGTTTTTTTAAAGAGAGGGACGCGGAGAGAAACAGAGAATCAATTTTTTCTAGCTTTTTACATGGCTTTCTTTACTCCAACTCTTAGTTGTGTGTGTGGTGCTGGGGTTCAAACCCATGTCCTTGCGCTTGCGCATGCCAGGCAAGTACTGTAGCCACTGAGCCTTCGCTCCAGCCCCATTTTGTAGTTTTGTAAACTACTTTTCTTCAAATCAATGTTTATTCAGGGTGATTTTTCTCCTCCCCTTCAGGACATTTGACAATTTCTGGTGTTATTTATGGTTGTCACATCTGGGTGAAACTGGAGCTACTGTATCCAGTAGGCAGAGGCCAGGGATGCTAAGCCTCTTCTGAGGCACAAAACGACCCAACAGACACAGCAAAGATTTAATCCAAACGTTAACAGTGATGTTAGTGTTAATTGTTAACCACTATTGAACATTTTCTTCTGAATCCAACAACGTCTCTTGTCCTTGAGTTCTTTCCTTCCAAAATTATAATCACCCTGATTATTTTTATACTTAGAATTATTTCATGAATATTTCCCTATATCATTATTCAAAACATGACATTTAGAACTGCATAACAATCTATCATGTGATTTAACTTTTCCTTACTGATGATCATCAATTCTATTTCCAGTATTTCAACATCTTAAGTAATATTGGTATAAACATTCTTGACCATAAATCTATTTCTATTTCTCTAATTATTTTCTTTGGATGGATTCCTAGAAGTACAATTACTGAGTCAAACTAAATGAATGTTTTTAAATCTCTTCCTTTTGTTGCCAAATTACTCTCCCGATTAACAGTCTCTCTGGCAGTGTGTTCTGGTACTCCCCAGGCCTGTTCTCTTTCTACCGTATCTTGCTGAGTTGAAGTTTGATATGCCAACATCAATATTCATGCCCTGTAACCCAAACATGACTTACAGGGTACAAAGTACTTTAATAATCATTCTTTAGCTGACTAATATGAGGTAAGAAGCTCAGGTACTATTCACACTCCACCCCAACATCCACAGAAGGACCTCTTATTTAAAAAAAATAATTTCCTTACAGTATGTGGAGTTGAAGGAGGAAGTGGAGAAAAGTGGGAGAGGGGGCAAGGGGAGGAGGAAGAGAGGGAAGGTGATGATAGAACCAGAACTAGCAGCTTTTGTTCAGTGTTCTTTGTGCTGAACCACACTGGCTCATTATCAATGAAACAACACCACTGTCATTTCCTGATGTGATTGAAATGAACATAGTTGTGCTTGAAAACACCTGAACCAAACAAGAGTTTGGACCTCCGGATTTTCTATTTCATATCTGGCTAACATGGATTTTCCTACTTGCCCCTTTCCAGCAGATGGTGCTGTTTTTCTAACATTTACATTTGCTACCCAGCCAATTATGACTTTTGATTGATTGGAGCAGGGTCGTTCAAGGGTATTCAATGAAGTCTACTTTGCACAGTTGGAATTATTGTAATTGCTCATAGGCTAAAATCGAATCTGAAAATGAGAACGCATACCTCAAACTTAAAACCAGTTTGCTCCGTATCGATGAAAACAACGTGTTTTTAAAAGTACCGAGGGCAAGCAAATGATGAATCACCACCTTATAGCAATAGTGTATTAAACTAGGCTTTTCTTTTTCTGCAAGACATAGAAGTAAATGTTTTTGGGGAGGCTGTGGGATTTGGAGATGGATCTCAAACAGGGTAGTTATAAAGGACCATGAGTCATTATTACAGATTTTATATTGCTTCTATGGTAGATATTATGGAAGAAATGTGAGTGGAATATGGATTAGATGTCTGAGGTATCAACAATGACTCATTTTTCTTAAATAATTTCATGTTAAGATGAAAGCAGCAGAACAATACCTCCTTTCAGACAGCACAAAGGGAGGTAAATTTCTCACTGTCAATACAAGTTAGAAGTCCCCTTTAACACAATTAGGACTTGGAAGAGAATAGCCTCCTTCCTGGGTTAAGAAAGCATTTATAATGAGGAAACTAGGTCAGTTCAACTTTTCTAAAAGAGTGTCAGTCCTGGTGAGGGCTCACTTTCAATAAGGTACATTGTCACCCATTCAGGATGATGGAAGAAAACGTTCTGCCTGCTTTGGTGTTTGGAAAAACCAAAGACCAAAACCAAACAGAAAACCAAGCCACCTTTACAACCACCCCACAATTTGCATATTTCAAACCACCATCACTGAACCACATAGAAAAGTCATCCATGCTTCAAGAAGACCAAAATGATGCATAGGCTTCAGGTGAAGAGATGCCTGGTCCAGGAGATTGCCCAATAAATGAACTGTAATAGTTTCCTTCTCAAATTTGCAATTTGACAAGAAATGAAAATAAATTATGAATCTGGGCTGGAGAGCTGTACCAGTTGTGCAGAGTGAGGGGCCCCATCTGCGAAGCTACTTGTGTTTATTTGTAAAGATCTCAAAACAAGAAAGGAAGTGCTGGGCATTTGTCATAGGGGTAGGTAGAGAGCAAATGTTGAACCTCACTTTTCAATCTTAAAGCACAACATAAGAAGAGTCATGTCTTTTATTCATGCAGTCCTATTTTAAGGAAATAGAGGTAGCTTCTAACTCAATTTATATTCTACTCTGGGCCCCAGATATTAAAAGTTACTAAACAGAACCACTTTTCTCTAAGCCCCTATCTTTAAGCAGGTTTTGAAATTTTCTACAATATTTCTCCTTCTCCATATATACTCCAACTGATGGACTTGGCTGTTCTGCTCCTTGAACAAACCAAAACTGGTAAAGCAATCTCAGCCCTGAGTATGCTTAGGGAAGACATTTTCAAGAATAAAATTCCAAAGACATCAGCAAACCTGCAGATTTGAAATCATAAATATCCACATGATAGAATGTATCCACTACATCTTCCATAGCAGAGCTATGTTGACAGGCCTCCCCATGGCAGGCATTGGATTTAATTGGAAACTTTCCAACTTAAAGGTTGAATGCCAACCTGAAAATTCACCATATATAAGAAAATTCCATTTCAAGTAACATGAAAATTTATCCTAGGCACCCCCATGCCTGTCAGAGCTGAAGGGCTCAGTCTCATTTATCAAGGTTTTATACTATATTACCAACATATGGAAATGCTTCCCATTTATCATCACTTTGCATCTGAACTCACTGTATACTAGTTCTCTTTTCACTGCAAGCTGAAGAGACTAAAGTTATGTTATATGGAAGCTAAAGAGTGAATCTTCATATATTTTATGGAAATATAAATTTACATTCATAGTATTGTGTTCAGCATGATGAAAATACATTAAGCCATGGATAAGACACAATGGAGTGTTACCTGAATGATGCTAGTAAATGCCATTACAAACCAACTCTTATCTGTGTAGACCCGTGAGTGAAATTTCAGGGAATTCATGGCATAAGAAAAGGTAAAGAAATTTTAATGCCACTAGTGAAGACTTCAATTTAATTTCACGAGTTATAAAAGTACATTGAGGTTATTTCACAGGAGTGGAGGTGGGTTGGAGAGAGAGAGAGAAAAAATTATATTCCATATACTTGATTGGATTGCCTGTTTCCAATGGTTGGTTTAAATGATCTTTGCTATTTGTAAGGACTTTCTGAATACTTTTTTTCTGTATTCTTTCAGTATTTCCTTTAGGCCTAAGCACAGTGTCTAGAGTGGCCCATTATGGCCAAAAAGGATTTGGCAATGTCACAGCATGTGATAGGCCCTGCCAGCTGGGTGATTTATGGCAAAATTAAAAGGTAGGCACAATCGACTCGGGCCTTTTTCCCTTTGAGTATTATCCGTCCTTCCCCTAATTTAGGCTTCCTCCTATTTTCAACTCCAATTAAGTTTTCTTACTTCTTGGCAGCAAAGAGTTTCTAATGTTACCTATATGCAATACTTTTTGATGAGCTTTCCTGAGACATGTCATTCCCACGTCCATGTATACACTTCTTGGAAGTATGGAGCCTATTTTGGAGACTTTAATTCTTTCTGAATTCCTGTGACTCCTTTACAGACCATCTGCGTATTTAGGTGGTAGGAAAAAAGACAAACGAACACAGGCTAGGGAACAGAGCGATCAGGGATCAGATGCCATCCCTGGGGCTTATTCAAAATGTGACATGGTGGAAGAGCTTTGATATCTTTGAGTCAGTTTCTTGATCTGTGAAGTGTAGATAATGCAATACGGTTTTACAGACCGTAAGGTCACAGACTATAAAGCTCTACCAAGTGACACCTGGCCTGATCTGAACAGACCATTCCCCTCACCCCTTGTTAAAAATCATCTTCCCTCTCCTGTTGTTGATAAAGGGATCTTAGGGTCATTCAGATTTATTACAAGGTGTCTTAACCCTCTGGCAACAGTGACAGATCTCTCAGAAAGGCTTATTTTCTAACAGACTATCTAGAGATCAAGTGCAGACAAATATAGTGTCTCTTGATAATTTGAAGGTCACATAGAATATAGCTGAGACAATATGGAGCAGTGGGACTCTTGTGACACTAACTACCAATGTCTATGGAATGGTGGGACTTTTGTGACATTGATTACCAGTATCTATGAAGAAATGGGACTCTGACAACATTGACCACCCATGTCTATGGAACAGTGGAACTCCTGTGACATTGCCCGGCAACGTCTACCACGAGGTGGGAATCTCATGACATTCATTACCAATGTCTGTGAAGCAGTGAGACCATGCCACTGTGTTGAGAATCACCTCTCTGCTTGTTTCATTGTGACTGGCATCTGAACATTTCAATTAAACTCTAAGAGGAATCATGGGAAACCTGAGCCTAGGGTGGTGGGAGGACTAGACATCAGGAGGCTCCAAGAAATATGGTCTGCACAGAAATGTGGGAGAGTGAAGCAGGTGGCTGGACAGAAAAGGAAGTGTGGATCACAGATCCACGCAGGAGACCTGACCGACCTCTGCTCCTTCTTGTCTGAGAAGTTGCCTTGGCAACTGGGCACCTTCTACAGAATCTACTTGGGATGGGTTTCTATTATTTACAATCATACTGTCACTACAAAAAGCCCTTGGTTCCTGTGTGACACAGCATGACATTGGATCAGTGATGAGACTGATTATGATTTTTGTTCTGCCAGTGGCTTCCTCCACTGTTCAGATAAGACTCAGTACCTACGTGAGACAGCAGACTCTACCTTCTCCTGGTTTTCCTAGCTATCTTCCCAAATGGTGGAAAGTAACCTTGATTTATTTAGTTGGTGTCCAAATTCCATCTATTAGACTTTAACTATTGCCTTTTTTAAAGCCTCATCCCTCAAGTATAGCAGTCATTTCTTATCCAAGAGCTATTTTACAAGATTTCTGGTAGATGTATGAAGCCATTGATGGTACCAAACCCTATATATAGATCATTTTTTTTTATTCTACACACATACCTATGATATAATATGGAAATTAGGCACAGCAGTAGATAAACAGAGTACCAACCAAATGGAATAATTATAATCATATGCTGTAATTAAAGTTATTTAAAACATAAATTTTTCTGGAATTTACCATTTAAATATTTTTGGACCACAGTTGACCACAGGCAACTGAAACTATAGAAAACAAAATTGTAGACAAGTGGAAGACCACTGTATAATCTTCATATTTTTCATGGTTTTGGAGACTAAGTCATATGATAATTGCATTTTCCCCAAAGTAATGTGTTCTTAATTGCTCTACCTGAAATCATAGTTTCTATTGAGTCCTGGAAGAATCTTGATGACTGACATTGGCAATGGGAAATCCTATCCTTAACATGAAAACTGGCTTCTCCACCATTTTTGGCATAGGACTGTGCTCTTTAACTAAGAGCTTCTCTATGAACTTGAATGTAATTAAATAGACATTTTTCTCTTTTTAAAGAACACTTTTGCTGTCCTTTTCACCCCATATCTCTCTTCTGTGTAGAATTAGGATTACAACTCAAAATTCTATCTTTTCAGCCTACCTCTTAGAAGAAAAATAATTTTGGGAATCTTATATATCAACCATTAGATACATACAATATGGTTGGTTTGTCCAAACCACTTTTATATGGTAGATATTTTAATTCCTTTTTTCTCTATATGGCAACCAAGGTTCAGAGGACAATAAATGAGAAAGCACAAATCCTACAGGGTAAATGGGGGAATTGGAAGCAGTGTCTTGGGCATCCTACTCTTTGACTTTCCACATCCCTCTGTTTGGGATGATGGCACAAATGGAGAAATGAAGAATTCTGCAAGGGATAGTAGAGGGTAGGGGTGAGTGGAAACATGCAATTTAATAGCTAGAAATATAGTCACATGGAGAAAGTGCCTACCATAGTGCCTTACATCAACAGCATGGAGTAATGGTGACAATTTATTCATTATCACATTTCTCAAAATTTCAAGACATTTTCTTATCACTTAAGGCAGATTATATAAGATCTTGTGTGAGCAACTGTTGGCAGGATTCAACAGTGTTATGAAACTTGTTTCTCAGTGTGAATTTCTATATTTTCGTTTACTACCTTTCTCTCATAATTGGATTTTTTTAAAAGAGAGGGACAGTGAGAGTGAGAGAGAAAATCAATTTTATTTAGTTTTTCATGTAGCTTTAGTTGCTCCAACACTTTGTTGTGTGCGTGGCACTGGGGTTTGAACCTGCATCCTTGTGCTTGCCAGGCAAGCACTAACTGCCGAGCCACCGCTTCAGCTCCCATAATTGGCTTTTAATCATTAAAAATGTGAAATGCATCTTACTGACCTCTTGTATTTTACACATTTCCTAATATTTAAGCTATGAATTTTTGTATTTAATCCTACAACAGATAAACACATCATAATTGTTAGGATAAAGCCAAACACAACATAGTCTTGTTAGTGCCACGTTAAAGGGTTTTGTGATGTGAAATGTGGGGTTGTCAAGATGTAGCAATGTCCTGGAACAGGACTGCTAACTGTTTTCTTGCAATGAAATGTGATTTCAGCTTCATTACCTCCAGTAAAAAAAGCGATGTCCTTAAATACTTTTGGCAAAGACAAGAATACTATTTTTACACATCTCTTATAAATAAGGCAAAATCTTGCCGGAGTGTTTTGTTGAGATGTGGAACTTGAGAGAACAGACAAAAGCAAAGGAGTGTAGCTGAGGGCAAGACGTAATGCACAAACTCGTTTGTCAAATGCAATGATCAAGGCTGAGCGAATGCAGACGAGTTACAACAGAGGTGTCTACTAACAGCATCCTCCAAGCACTGGGTTGGTTAAAGGAGTGTAATGTTCACTCTCTTGCAAAAACTGATTAAAAAAAAAAAGGAAAGGTATTTTTACTACCCTTTATAAGTTTTATAAAAATAACACTAAGCAATGCAATCTTGAGGAGACAGTGTTCTGACTCTATAGAAACTTACCTTTGGCATGGATTATGACATAATGGTAATAATCCACAGTAATTGCATTTACATGCATGTATGAGCCATATAAATTAAGAATAATTTAAAATGTAGAATTTGTATTTGGAGAGAACAAGGATGAATTTGAAAAATTTCTGTGTTCTGAGTGCATTTTAGAAACAAGGACCAAACATGCAAAGGTTTTATAATGTTTAGAGCAGCGTGCTGAGGATGCACTTCACGGAAAAGATTGCCAAAATGAAGAAATAAGAATAGCTTCATAAATGTGCTCTCTGTTAGAGAGCTTAGCAGAAATTTGCTGGAGACAGAACCCAGAAAGTAGAGCTATATACAAAGATGGATGCCTTCAGCTTACAAATAAGAACATCAAGATGAAGATGGAAGAAAAAATTCATTCAAATAAGTAAAAGGCACCACTTCACTCTGTTTTCTGGAATTTGTTTCATAGCTAGAAAGAATGGAAAAAAGCAGTGGATAAAAGGAGCTAGAGAAGAAAGGTGGTATTTTCTCCAAAAGACAAAACTTATCACTTTAGACCTTTTGAATTAGTGCAAAATTTTAAGGTCAAAATTTTGTAATTAGTCTTGAAGTGTGCTTGTCGCTGTGTGTGTTTGTAGAATAACAAGTACACGAAAGGCCTTCCTGGTGTACATGCTCTTTCTGAACTTAATGCTAAGGTTAAGGAAGTCTCACCTCTGAATTCTCTGACCTCTTCTGCTTTGTCAACAAGTTCAATGCTAAAGGGTTTTCTCCTGTCTGTCCTTAATATGTGTTTATCAAAACCATTTTTTGAGTGTACTGACATTCTCAAAATGCACATGACAGCATCAGTGTGTGCTGAGTCCAGCACAGACCCAGAAATAAGAAGGGCAAAGATGATGTCCAGCATCCATCATCTAAGATGATATGGAAGGAGAATATCATCACTGCATTTGATGAATCCAGAATTAGGCCTGGAAAAAAACTCAGAGGACTTTGAGCTTGCTTTGGGTGCCTACCTTTCTACCCTGCTTTATATCATTACAGATTGCCAACCTTCCTATTGGATCCTCTGTTCTTTCTTTGGGTTGGTTATGACAGGAGTAAGGTGAGGGAGTGAGGAAGGGGGTTGCACACACTTGCTAGTACCTTGCATAGCTTGCTTGTTCCAAGTGTTTACTGAGCATTTCTATGTTCTAGGCACCACACTAGTCACTGGAAATAGGACGATGAGCAACAACAGCTATTCCCTGCTCACGTGCAGCTGACGGACTCATGATGGAAACAGATATGTTAATATTCAGATGTTTATATATGTAATAAAAGTCATGTATAAAATGCTCTGAACAAAAGACATAAGGTCACAGAGTTCAAAGAATGCATACTGACCTAGACTAACTGAGACTTTTTTGAAGAGTTAGATCAAGTGAAGAAATCAGAGATTAACATTTCTAATGTAAAAAAGCATGTGCAAAGGTCCTACAGTAGGTGGGAACAGGATCCTGAAAGAAGCCAAGTCGACTTGACAGTGGAGTTGACTTCACAGCAGTACTAGGACCCCATAAGGTCACTCATCTCTACTCTAATGGAACTACAGGACACTTCTGAAGGGTTTTGAGGAGGGGAAAGTGGAAGTGTCAAAAACTATGGTTGCAGAGAGTGGATCTTGGAAAGAACTGCAGCAAATGTAAGAAGGCATTTAAAAGAGGTATTATTATGCTTTAGGCTAGAGAGACTGTGATTTAGGATGGAAGAAGAGATGGTGAGGAATAGGTGAGTTTGGGGATTTATTTCAGAGGTAAGATCAATAAGATTTGGTGATATGTTGATATATGAGTTACCAAGGAAATGATGGCTTCAAAAAGAACTCCTTGCTCTTGGATTATACATCAAGATGAAAGTGAGACCAGTAAATAAGATAGCTAAGATTGGAAGATGTAAAGTTTTAGTTGAGAAAATCGTGCATTCAGTCTGTACTAGCTAAGTTTGAGATGTTAATTTGGATCTATCTAGTGGACAGTTGGGTGTATGATATGGACCTAGAAAATACGTTCATTGTGGAGATGGTCAATTTGGAAAGCATTGGTTTATCAATAGGACTTAATTTGGTGAGTCCAGAGGAGTTTGCCTAGGGAGAGAGTGAAGGATAAGAAGAGAATGTGGTCTAGATTGCGACTTTTGGGACTCTTTTGTTTAAGAATTAGCCTTCAAAGTGGCTAAGTGTTCATAACAATAGAGCGAAAACCAAGAGTGTAGAAAATAGAACAAGAACAGAGCATTTGAAGAAGTGAGTCAAGGGCTGAAAACATCCCAGAGTCTGTGACTCAGATATAGGCTAAAAGCTATCTGTGGAGTAGGGTGGAAATCAGATGGATTGAAGTGTGCGAAGCAATGAGAAAAAGAAGGGACAAGAACAGACAAGGATTTTAGAAGTTTTGCTATGAAGGAAAACTGAGATGGGGTGCTGTGATCTGTCCCCACCAAGTCTCAGGTGGGTGCTTAATTCCTCAGTGCAGCAGGGTTGGCAGGTAGGACTTAGTAGGGGGCATTCTGATGGAGGGGATGGCCCTTGTGAATGGATTGATGTTTTCCTCAAGTGAATGGGTGAGCTATTGTAGGAGTGTGACCTTTTCTTCTGCACATACCAACTTTCCCTTCTGCTTTCTGCCGTGAGCTGAAGTAACATTTGGTTCTTACAAAGGACAAGCAGATATAGGGGCCTGATTCTAAACTTCCCATCCTGCAGAACCATGAAAACAAGCAAACAACAAAAGACTCTCTTTCCTTTTAAATAATATGGCCTAAAGTCAAAACCTCTATTCTTTATAAATTATATGGTCTCGCATATTTAGTTATAGCAAGAGAAAATGGACTAAGAGCAGAAGAAGGATATAAGACCTCAAACAGCATTAAAAACATGGTAGTAAAACACACTTAAATATTGAAGGGAAGAACTTTAGTGTACAAAGACAAGTGAATATGAAAGACAGTAAAGGATGAAAGGGTAGAATTTAAAACACGGGTACAGGATTGGACTTCGGAGAAAGGTAATTTCCCATGACAGAAAAGAGAGGGAGGGCAGGAGTACATGAAGGCAGGGTTTAGCTTGGTAGTGGAAAGCTGAGAAAGTTACCATCGTATGGATTTACCTTCTCCTGGAATTAGACAAAGCCAGAGTGCCCATCACTGTGACTCCCCAGACCTACCCTCTTCCTGTGCACCATGAGAACTTCTCTGACCTTCTTAATTCATCAGCACTTAGTAGTTTTCTACCTTATCTCAAAGTTTTCTTGTTTTTAAAAATGATACACAAGGGTTGGAGCAGCAGGTCAGGGGTGGAGGCTTGCCTGGCATAAGTGAGGACCTGGGTTTGAACTCCAGTCTTGCATACACAACTCAGTGCTGGAAAAACAAAAACTAGATGAAAAAAAATAAATTCCCTCTTTAAAAAATGAAACAAATTAGAAACAAATGGCTTATAGTAATTAAAGTGGCTGTCCTCCCCAGTTCACATTTCAATACCTTGTAGTGTTACAACTAAAAAAATTAATTTTCATACAAAATTTGAGTATAGTGTCAGGAAGAAGGAATAAGGGGTTGTGACCTAAGAATGTCAGATCACCAAAGACAACCAAGCAACTCCTGGTCTGTGGTAAAGCAGGCCAATCTGATGATGCCCCTAGGGGAAATTTTCTTTTGACTCCCAGGTTGTAAAACCTGACTGCGGGAACTTACTCTCCTGAAGGAAAGCGGTGTGTGTGTGGGGATCCTGTAGGTGCACATTCATTAAAATCTGGAAATTAAGAACATCAACAACAGTTCTACAGAGAAACAAAGTCTGAGAACGAGCCAGGTTTCAAATCACAATTCTGCCCTGCGCAAAGTTACTTAGAATTACTTAGACTCAGCTTCCTCACCAGGAAAGAGGACAAAAATATGCATTTAGAATTGTGAAGATCGGGCTGGAGCAGTGGCTCAGCAGTTACGGTGCTTGCCTGGCATGTGCAAGAATGCGAGTTCAAACCCCAGCACCCACGTACACAACGAAGTCTTGGAGCAACAAAAGCCATGTGAAAAACTAAATAAAAATTGATTCTGTCTCTCTCTCTCTCACTGTCCTCTTTCTTTAAAAAAAAAAGAATTATGAAGATAAAAACTCAATATATGAAATAAATATTATACATGCATATATATATATGCATGTATATGCATATACACATGAAATATGTTAAGTGTAACTTGCAAAACTAGTATGATAGTGGATCAGGGTTATCTATTCTAAGTATCAATTTTCTTGATCTCACCCTACAAATTTGGGGATTTAACCATTCCTACCATCACAGATCTGTAGAAATAATTAAACAAGGTTGTGTAACACAAAATGCCTACCATAATTACACTTTCTTTTCCCACAGAGAATAAATTGACTACCTGGTCTTTTTTTGCCCACATTTTTTCAATGAGGTGGTACATAGTTAAGGCATAGCTATAGGAAATTTAGCAGCAGAATGAGCTGGACTTTGTCCTTGGGACCTTTAATTTGATGACTAGTGCTATGGAATGACAAAAACAAACAAACCAAAACAACTCAGTATTCCTGAGCTGCTGTAGACTCTACAGATTACACATTTGCTGTATAAAGGGACTTTTCCATGATAGCAAGTTCTTAAACAAAAACAAGTGCCTTAGTCCATTTCGTGCTACTATAATGGAGTTCCTGAGACTGGGAAATTTACAAGAACAGAGAATTCTTCCTTTCTTACATTTAAGATCTAGGGGTGGGCATCTAGCCAGGGCCTTTGTGCATCCATAGAGAAGGCATGAGGAGCAGGGAGCATGTGCAAGAGAGAGGGGAAGGACAGCCCTCCTGCTCTCACCAGGAACCCACCCCCATGGTTACTAACCAACCTGGAGTAAGGACAGTCATCCTTTCCCCAGGCAGGTCCTTAGGACCCAATCACCTCTTAAACATTCCACCTCTCAAAAGGGTTGACTGGAGTTTAAGCGCCCAGCACATGAAATCTGGGAGACACATTGAAATCACGGCACAGAATGGAGTGTGAATTCTACAGGCTCTTCAGTCACACCCCAAGCCACCTCTCAGGAGCGTTCCCCACCACTGCCCCAGTCTTCCTTTGCAACTGTCCATCACCTCCCTCCCATCTCTTTCCCTCTCCTTCCTTGCACTGCCTGCTTGTCCTCCCTACCTCATCCAGCCCTCTGCACCCAGTGGCAACAGCCTTTTCTGGGACAACTTTCCTGGTTCTCCAGGAACTTTTTTAAAGGCCTACTCTGGTGCTAGAGTTACCATGATGTTTAATGTCATAGTGTGGGATGAGTGAAAGGATGGCTTTTGGGGTATTTTACAGAACAAGGCTGACCTGCATAATCACCTGCCATGTTTATCACTCAGAAAATAATGCCAGAGCAAGCGCGGGACACACATTACAGCCTGCCTGCAAATATACCCAACCTTGTCCTGTAGATACCAAAAAATATTTTTTTTCTCTATTGCGTTTCCTTTACTTAGTGATGTGTGTCCCATACATTTGTCTGTGCTACTGGGTACCAAGAACCCTAATAAAGCACCTATATTTAATAACTGGTCTGATTCCAAGAATAGGTAGACACTTAAATATGTGTTCTGGATAAGGCTTAAATATGATTGTATTTATCTTTGTGAACCTTTTAGAAAGTAGTGACAGAATTTCCCCCCCTCAGGTATGATCAGCGCTCCACAAAATAATGCCCTTTGTTTCTCCATTCACTCAAATCAGTCCCCCATTCCCGAATTTGCTTCATTGTATGTAAAGCTGCAAGGCTTACAAAAAGGAGAATCTGTGTCTAGTTACTAATGGGCCTGTGAATATTCATCAATTTATACACTCACTTTCCATCAGATGCTTTCTGATAACGCCAGAGATCCCTGGCCTGACCTGAGCAACAGGATTAGTTTTGCTAGCAAAACATAGGTGAGAGTACTTCCTTTTCCTTTCATGGAAATAACTGTCTAATTTACAGGTTCTGCCTCCAAGGTTTCAAAACAATTATATGGCATAAATGCACTGTATGTTCAACAAATGCAATGAATGAGTAAATAAATAACTAAATGTGCCAGTCCTTGGATATGAGCATGAATCTTCTTCAAATTGATTTTTGGGCATTTCTAAAACAAATTAAAAACCTTCACTTTATTCCTTTCATTAGATTGTGTATAAAGACCTGGCGGCCCCAGAATTTTCCTTGAAGGGGGAGAATTGTTTCTACTTTCTGCAAAACATTGGCTGAGGATGGGGTTCTGTACTCTATAGCTATGGACTAAATGTTTCGTTGTATTAACCCTTTGGAGCTAGATAAAAGTTAGACTGAATTGGCAGAAATGGCAAACTTCAGCTGGAAGGCGACTGATTTATACAGAAGCCACCAATAGGTTAGCAGAGTTAAAAAGGATTAGCTACTTAAAATTGGTTAGAGAGGTTAATAGCATAGTGACATGTGCTGAGCTTAGCATTTGATTTAGGTTCTAGTCTATTCTCTAGCTTCCCTCTTCCACTGGGTACCAGCTAGAATCTTTGGGTATATATATATTTTTGGGGTATGTGTGTGTGTATGTATGTATGTATGTATGTATGTATATGTGTGTGTGTGTGTGTGTGTGTATAAAATAAAATCAGCACTGATAGTGATTCGATCCCTACCATACTGCTGGATCAGATGACCTAAAAGCTACAGCCTTTATTAACCCTCAGGGGATCTGGGGGATTTTGATTTTTTTAACATCCTTCTATACCCTTGGCTCTTTTGACTCAGTCAATAGATTTTTATTATGACTCATTGGGATGCATGCTCTTTGCTCAGTAGAGCTGTTTCTCCCTGTAGATACAGTGAGCTTGGATCAAATTCATCTGGACACAGCTCACCTTACTGTAGGTTTCAGTGCCAACGAGTCATTTCAGTAACATTTCTCTATCACTCATATCTGTCAAGACATTCTAGACTCAGCTCATCATCACTAGATGGCTCATCACTGATTTTCAGTCTCTGTGATCAGAAAATCCTTCTGAGGCAAGCTCAGCCTACTAGATAAGTATCTTATACTTTTGTTTAACTTGAACACAATGAAGAATGTGCATGGGCTGGTAACATTTTTACAGGAATCAACGATCTTGTTTTATTGTACATTTTAGGGGAACCTCACCATGTGGTAGGAGGTGAATAGATAATGTCTTTCCATAATTGCACATTTCAAAATGAGAGGAGTTTTTAAAAGTAGCAACTTAAAAGTGTTCACAAAAGTGCATAGCATAGAAACAGGTCCTGAGTTTGGAATTAGATTTAGGTTCTGGTCTGTTCTCTACTTCATTTCACAACTAGGCACAAGTTAGAATCTTTGGGAAATTATTTTTTTTATCTCCTTTCCATTAGCATTCCATAAATGAGATTTATTTATGGCTGTAAACACCATCCTTTCAGGTGTTATACAATGCTCTACTAGAAATAGCAAAGGTTTAGAATATTTATCTTGCTAGAATATCTTTGCAAGAAATTATATACAAGAGTATTCAAAGTGACCAAGGTGATCCAAATTTCCTGTGGGCAGTGAAAAAAAAGTGTTTTAATTGACTGCCACTTTTTTTTTTTAATGCTGTCATTCCTGAGATAAAAGAAATTCAGCATACTAGTAAATAGCACCTATTTCATTGACCCTTTTGTGAGGGAAGCTGCTTTGAAGAAATGTGACAGAAAATGTGGCTCTTGGTAGACAGAGAAAGGGCTATTGCATGGACTGTGAAAACCTCTTCCCAAGTTTCCAGGGAAGGAGAGTTCCAGCAGCTAAATTCATGGTCCTTGTGTTTCCTACAGGTCCCACAGAAATCACCTGACACTAATTAAATTCTCAGACTAAAAAGTGGCATTTGCTATGACAGGCAGAGGGGGAGCTTAGCTTGTAAAATACACACATAATTGAATGAAATTCTGAATATCGCTCTCTGCTGATTTCTCTAATTTGCCACTTTCCCTTGAGAACCACTGTTCCCCACTGTGGTGACTCAGCATATTTTGCCTGATGAGCAAGCACATGTTGGAGCACCATTTTTAGGACTTCTCAATCAGCTGGGAGGTGTGACAGGAACTGGGGCTGCACCCCTATCATGATGCACAGGCAACTGGTAACCTGGGGCTGGGCAGAGGAGATGGAGCATTCAGAGAATCTTCCCTCAAGTTGAGTTGTTGGGTGAGGTTTTTTCCAACATAAGAAATCTGGGTATTCCAAAGAACAGATGGAAGCCGTGGTGGCCATGTACTCTTCGTTGTCTTAGGTCATACCCCTTTTCACTTGGCTCAGTCCCTGAGCCTGTTCTCATTAACATAGCCAATGACTCGCTGTCACCAACTCTGATGCATACTTTCTGGTTACTATCTTTCTTGAACCCTTTGTCATCTGCCAATGCCACATGCATGTTCTTCTTTGATGCTGTCTCTACATTGGGTGAATATGTCTCTATGTAATCCTGGCTTTTCCTTCTATCTCTCCGCTGATTCCCAGTCTTTTTATATTTGTTTATTTGCAGATTCTTTGTCCTCTAAACATTCTTGAAATGCTCATGCCAATTTCAGCCCCTTTCTTTTCATGGCATGTGATCAATTACCAGTAATATTATTTCCTTTTCCCTCTACCCATTTGTCTCAGCAGTTGACATTACATCATTAGACATTCATTTCTTTGTGATTCATATTGTATGATGAGATATCCAATGCAAGGGATACCTTACTTAACTAATGATGTGTTGAAATACATCTGCTTTTCATAGCCACTCTCCTCTGTGAAAGGAAGGACATAACAATGACTCTCAATTTCGAAGTAAATAGGGAAGGAAGGGAAGACAGGATTGGAAGGGTATTAATCATCAAGAATGAAATTTATTTCCTTTAAAGAGTTGCTTTAGTGTCTTACTCTTCCTCAGAATGTTTACCAGTTGTTTAACTTTTCAACAGTTAAATTCTACCCACGATTGCCTGTTGTTGATTACTTGACCACCCCTCAAACTTCTCCCCAATGTCAAGAGTTCTTCCTCTCCTTTCTACACACGTTAATTATTCAATAGGATTAATAACTTGATTTCAGCAGTAACACAAATATTCGTCAACCTAACTGCTTCCAGCAATGTAGGACCTGCACAAGAGCAATGAGATCTACATTAATGCTGCAAGGGACAGTTTCCTGAAATAAATCAACAAACCTTTAATTGGGTTATAGTGATCAGATGTACCCACAAGGGTTGGTTTTGCAAGTGAAAGATTGAAAAGAGAAATTTCCTAGGATCAATCCAATTAAAATTTATATGGAGCCATAGAAAATGAAATCTAATGGAGAGACAGCTCAATTTTTTAAAAATAAGTGCTGAATTATGCAATAGGTTTGTTACAACCTTTCCCAAGCATCTTCATTCACTCATTCTCCAGCCTTGGCAAAGTCCCTTCTACTCACATACCCATCTAATGGTGAAATTAATTGATTCTGCTAATAGTATAAGATGTTACTCTTGAAATGTGAAGGGGGCATAGAAATACATATTCCTTTGGAATTCCACTTCAGGAGACCAATTCTCTGTAATTACAGTAAGCTATTTTGTAGCTCAAATTAAGAAGCTGAAATAAAGAATTCACATTTCCATGTTTAAAACAAACAATTGTGTCTCTCAGTTGGATGGCTTTACCACCCTGTAATGTTAGGATTCCTGCAGGTGCTGGCATCTCTGTATGGAGCTTTCCAAACTGTTTCCCAAGGAGTAAGAGCCAGAATTTATGCATCAACTTACATAACACATATTACATTATTTAAGGCTAGTTACAATCTTTTGAAGTAGATGTAATTATTATCTCTAGTAAATCAATGAGGAAACTCAGATACATGGTGGTAAAAAATTTGTCCAATTCACTAAGCAAAGTGGCAAAACTGGTATTTCAGTTCCTGTTCCTCATCATCGTTAAGTTTCTTTGGAAGCTTGTTAGGACTGCAATACACAATCAAAACAGCACGGTTGGAGAGCCTTGGGTAGGGAGACAAGAATGTGACTACCTCTCAATCCCTGCTTTTACTGGTTCACCACGCAAATATGCCCAAGTGTGTACGAGGCAATAGGGTGCTCCTTGCCTTTGGGGCTTGCAGTATGGTGAACAGACAGACAAGGAAGTAAGTCAAACAAATATATCATGTTGTACAACATAAATGGTGTGCAAAAATCATTATGGACCAAATTGCATACCAAGGCACAGATGTGTTTCTATAGGTGGATAGGGAAGGCTTTTCAGAGGTGGCGGCACTGGGGCTAAAACTGAAGGATGAAGAATGATTAACAAGGAGCTTGGGGAAAGAAATGGAGAAAAGAGGGGAGAGGACTGTTTTGTGTTGCAGGAGTACCTGTGCCAAGGGTTTGAGGAGACATGCATATTTAATAACCAAGGCAAGTTCAGAGAGGTTGTCTTAATGAGGGATAAAACTGCCTACCTATATGCCTATATATACGCATGTGTGTGTATATATGTGTATATGTATGTGTGCATATATACCTATATATGTCTACCTACTACTGCAGCTGAAATAGCTCTTTAAGATTCCTTTTGAAATTATGAGCATATTATGATGTATATTGATTCCTTACCAAAAAATGTAGGGATGTGATTTGAAAATCACTGTGTAGTGAGGGGGAAATGTGAGTGGGCTTCTGTGTGGTATCTCCCAGGGCCCAAAGATTCCGTTGATGCTAGACCCATGTTGAAAGGCAGGGTGAACCGTCGGCTTTCCATTTGCACTGCAAGGACCTGGGGCATTTGGACTGTACCAAGTGAATATCTGATCAATTTTAGTTACATGAATTACAGGTACCCAAGAACTTGCTGCACTCTTTAGATAACAGATATGATTACTGTCTGGCCTGTCTCCTCAACTCTGTGAGTAGTTTCCTCCCCCAAATCTGCTACCTGAAAAAAAATTAACTGGTTTTTATCTGTTCCAAAGAAAATTAGTCAGAAGCCCTGAGGAATCTTTTGGTATGTTTTGCTTTCAACCTGTAGATTTTTTCCCCCTAAAATCTTACTGTATATTCTTTTCAGCTTCCTTTTGGATGCTGTTTGATTTTTATAGATGAGACAAACGGATCATACTGTTCAGGTTAGCAGGAACAACTGGATACTCTTCAACAGAGATACTTTTCAGGAACAACTTTTAAAAAGAGGTAGAGATAATCTTCCTTTTGTTTTTTGTGCTGGGGATTGAAACCAGCGGCGCTTAACCACTGAGCCACATCCCCAGCCCTTCCTTTTTTGAGACAGGATCTTACTAAGTTGCTTAGGGCTTCCCTAAATTGCTGAGGCTAGATTTGAACTTGCAATTTTCCCGCCTCAGCTTCCCAAGCTGCTGAGATTACAAAAGTACATTACTGCACCCAATGGACAATCCATCCCAGGACCATTTTCTTTTATACACTTTTTAGAATTTCGGGATTCTCCAGTTGTTATGTAAGGAAATGCACAGAGTTGTATAGTAAGGAATCTCATGCAAAGAAGAGGTGGGTGAATACATTAAGGCCAAAATGCAAAGGAATCCATGTTCAGAGGCAAAAGAAAAGGATGATTAGATGCAGAAATAAGAGATGAGCATTTACAGTGTTCACCTCCTATTGATACACTGAACAAGTTATTTACAAATCAACTCTGGCTAATGGAGAATCAAGACCTTCTTTGGAAATGTCAATCAACATAGACCGATATATGATCTCTATGTCTTTTATCTCCATTAGCATGGTACTCCAAGGTCAGATGCAAAGACATTGGAATGATTTGAGTGGATTTTTGGCTCCACTTATTAGCATTGTGCTTTGGGGCAAGCTACTAACTTCTGTAGAACATCCTTAATATAAATGGTTTTGACTAGTGGTTCTCAAATTTTGGTGGAGAGCTAAAAAGAACACAAAAGAAGCTCATTTAAGGAGGTCAGGGCATGGGCCTTTACAGTCTTACCAAGACCTGAAGGTGTTTGATACCCACTATTGGTTTGGGGATTAAAGATGTACCTAGGTGACAAGCACCTTACCATTAATAAATGTTTTCTAACTGGGATCCTGTTACAAAATGGAAAAGGGTTTTGTCTATCACTCACTGTGGGAGTTCAGCCAAGACATTGACATGCACAACCCATACTGTTCTAAGTTATTAAATAGGGATAATAATGCCCACTTCTAGGGGCCATCTCTTTACAAGATAAGGTGGCTCACAGGAGATGATTGATGAATATCTAACTGAAGTAGAATGCCTTCCGCATTTCGATTTGTCTTCTAGTCTAGAATCTTCGAGACACAAAGCTTACATGACTTTGACTCCATGAAAACTCTCAAAATTTTTCTAATTGATTATATATCCTTTGAACACATGAATTGAATTCAATGTATGACTGTCATTTTATTTACTCATGATAGTTTTTGATAAAAAAAATACTTTGATTATATAACATAACTCCCGAGGGCCCTCATTTTTAAAGCCTCCATTTGTTTCTTATATTCTTTCAACAACCTGAGTCACCTTTCCCTGAGGTGTTTTCTTTTTTTTTTGCTTTACAGGATTAGAAGTAGCTTTTATCAATATGTGCAAATCTTCTTATGACAAATATCCTAGCAAACTCCAGACATAGGCCAAAGATTAGCCATTTCCTTCCTTTATCAAATTCCAAAAGAATTTACCATCTGGATAAAAGATTTGTTATAGACCTTGAAGCCCTCAAAATATCTGATCCTGAATACAACTTTAAAATGTATAAGTCATAATGATGATTTAAAAATAACTTTGCCTAACATGATAGCTCTATCAGGTTATACAAGTAACAAAAATCTGGCCTCTGCCCTAGCTGGTGGTCCAAGGAAGGAAGGAGTTGGGGGGCTAGAGATGGATGAACAAAGTCAGGAAGAGGAGCTATAGCATCTTTCAGGACCACACTGCTGGAATAATCCCGCCTCCAACAAGCACAAAGGCAGCCACTGCATAAGTGAGGAAGAGCCCTGGAGCAAGGCTTGGGGGGTCCCCGAGTTCCCTTATTTGTTCTCTTAAGTCCAAGAGTGTTCAACTGCTCTAGCTCAGTGCTCACGTCCCTCACCCACTCACTTCTCATTCTTTTCCTTTGGTCCCTTTCATGTTCTCTGGTTTTCCCCTCCCCTAATAAATGAAGTCAAGAATGAAGTTATTCTGCATTGTCATTGTAAAAACTTTCTCTTTCTTACTTGACAAATGCCCCTCTTGCCTAAGGGGCAAAGGATGGACCATTTTATATGAGCAAAGAAACTTAATATCAGGACACTCAGGAATATTTTATTACATACTTATATTTCATTATATATTTATAACATTTTATTATATATATTGTAACTGCATATCTCTTCAGTCTTTCTCAGGATTATTTATTGCAATGAGCAGAAGGACAACATTAATACCACAAATTTAAAAATTTTAAGTAATATTCTGCAGTTTACAAGGAAATGTTTTTGGTCATTTATGGTTTGGAGGTTTTTATCTTCTCCCATTTCATGGGGACAGATTGCTTTGCTCACAGTGAAATGCCCACATAGAAGCCTCAATAAAAGTCAGCAAGGACCAGAGGTCAATACAAGTTTGCTCGGGTTTTATCTCAAAGGTAGGCATCAACAGCAGTGAGTGCTATCATTCGTTGGCTCACATTCAACTACTGTTTGGCCTTTAAAAGTATCATGTCAAATTAGAAAGCCTCCAAGAGTATGGAGCCTGTGCACAGGCACTGTTCGTAAAGCACTGCAGGTGAGCCTTACGTGTGGGCCGCGTGAAGAGCGCAGGCCAGGGAGACTCGACACTGCAGTTCTCAGGACAAAATGGACCTCCTGTGCGTGCCTACCAGGCACCTTCTATCCTTTTGTGTTATTCCTTACTTCATAATGTTAAATGTCATATGTAATTATCTTGGTATATTTTATATGATTTGTTTTTGCCCAGTATTCTCTTGGGAATGTAAACTCCAGGAAACCTGGAACAATATTTGATACAGGGCAGTCATTCTAATATGTGTTGAATAAATAAGTTTAAACCTGCTAAACATCAGTTTTCTCATCTGTGCAATCAGCAAAATCATACTATATATCTTGCAAGATTTGTGTGATGACTCACGAAATTATATTCATGTAAAAGAACGTGGATCATGTAAAAATCCTTAAACATATTTTTCTAATTACAAGACATTATTCTACCCAAAATATTTGCCCAAATGTTTCATGGCTTAGGAGTTCCAACCTCAGAGTCCTTATTTGGTTTTCAGCTCACTATTGTTAAAATGTAAATTGCTTACCTTGGTGCAATGTCAATTAGATGAGTTCCTGTTGCTTAGCAACCATTAGCAACTTTAAAACATAGAAAATGTTAATTTTGAATTACATTTGAACTGTGGGGAAATTCTGAGCTACTCAGACAGGGCAGCTCCAGCCAGAAGGAAGAATTGGCTAAGGGGAGGAATGCAGTGGGGTTGAGGGCCCTGGGTCCCAAGTGGACTTGAAAGGGGAGAAAGAAGGGTTGGCATGACAAACTTCACTGAGCCTTAGGCAGGGAGACCTACTGCCATGTATCATTTCATTTCATCATTAGAGAAACTCTTGATGCATTATCCTGACTTTATACCATATGGAAAATGGTAGTCAGAGAGGTTAGCTTTCTAAGATGAAGCTCACACAGGTGAAGGACCCTGAACCCTTGGAGAGGCAGATGAGTTACCCAGGTCCAACATTCACCAGCCATGGGACATTGGACAAGTGATTTATATTTCTGTATCAGTTTCCTCCTCTAGAGATCATCATAACTGTGTTCTAGGGTTGTTATGATTAGAGCATCAATATTCATAAAATACTTTGAACGTTGGTACAGAGTAGGTACTGTGAGGTCACATCTAAGTATGTGTACAGCTAACACTGGGGCACACACTGGATATATTCAAGTAATCAGAACTGGGTCATAAAACAGATTACCAGGTTCCAACATCTCCCCTCTTCCTTCAAGTCATTTATTCCTTCTTTCCTCCCCACAAAGTAACCAACATCCTGACTTGTAACACATAGGATGTTTTGCTGATTTTTTACTTATACTTGTATAAAAGTGATCATACAACGTGTGACTCTGTGTCTGACCGCTTCATTTTATTTATGATATTGATTTACGTTGCTGTGTGCAGAAAGAACTCAGGTATTCTCACCGCTGTATGATATTCCACTTACAAGTTTACTCTAATTAGTGTATCTATTCTACTGGTGATAGGCTTTTGAATCATTCCTAGATTTAAGACATTACAAATAGCGCTGATATAAACATGCTATTCGCATTTCTTGGTGAATATTGTCTATGTATTATTTGACACATACATAAAAGTGCAGTTTCTGGCTTCTATGAATATGATCATTGTAGAAAATATTATAAAACAAAGTAGTTGAACAACATACTTCCCTCAGTAGTGTGAAAATTTTACTTTTTCTCCCTCACTGTTGCCATTCTGGTGGTGTGGAATGGTCTCTTATTGTGGTTTTTCTTTGTATTTCCTTCATGACTAATGAAACTCAACATCAGATTAGTGGGTATTTGGATATCCAGCACTGTGAAGTACCACTAATATTGGAAATTACATTTTTCTAAGTTGAAATCCTACGCTCTCTCTGTATCCACACTCTTTGTTTGTAGTAACTGACTCCTTCCACAGCTTTACACAGAAATTTAAGTCTCAATTGAGGAAAAAAAAAGGGTACTCACTGTTTTAATTTTCTATTCATTTTTTTTCACTTTTGGAATTTAGAGGCTTATCTTCTGGTAATAGAGGTGAGAGATAGGGGGTCTTCCATAAAATACATTTTTTGCTCTTCTTTTTCTTCTGATTCAAAGTGGAATTAAAGACATTATCTCAGCTCTGCAGGCTGGCTCAGAGCTGGGAGGAGAGGAAGGGAAGACAATACAGGAAACTGACCTACTTCTGGAGGCTTCATGACACAGTTTTTGGTGATTCCAAGGGGTTTTCAAAAGCCAGGTGTGTGTAGCGGAGGTGGTTGGGTGTATGTATGAGAATAACGACGGCACAGCCAGCCTGTGGTAGTGTGCAGGGAAAGGCGTAATTATAGCTTTGGGTTTTAAGCTTAACTTTCACAATTTGCAAATGCACAGGGATGCCTAATACCTGTGCTCCAGTGCTCTTCCAAAGCCTTTTGCAGGAAAACCAAGTAGGGTAAAAAGTTACTCTCAAAATATAGAAATCGTAAAACTCTGAAGTTGTTCCTGGTTTTCTGTGCATGTATTAGTGTTAGATAACTTTCAGTTATGATGGCCACATTTAGATGTATGGACTAGGTTTCTATTTCCGAGAAAATACAAATTCCTCATTCCCAAAGCATGACCTTCAGAGGCACGCCCCAGCTCCCCAGGGCATTCCGGAAAAGCCTTCCACCATGTAATTACCCATTGTAAGCTGACCTCCTCGGCACACATGAGTTTCGACACATCTCAGTGTTCCTTGGTGAAGCTGCAGTAACAATTCTTTTGTCCCTAACGGCCCAAATTCAAAATTCCTGCCCAAGCACTATTCCGGCCTAGATCTGTATGAGTACACCAGCTCTCAGCTTTCTAGCTGCTGCTCTCCAGTCATGAGAGCAGCCACCTTGCTGCCTTTCCTAATAAAATCTCTTGTCTCAGCTACCAGGGGTCTCTGCTGCACAAGTACGTCCAACATTGGTGCCATGACTCAGATCATGTCTCTGGTGTGTCTGCTCCCCTCCCCAGGGCTGAGCTGACCGGACCACGATCCTCATCTGGCCACTACCTGGAGCTGAGCTTCTATCTGCCCCACCTCTCCCTCCTCCATCCAAACACCAATGCAATTTTCAGGTAAGTCTGCTTGGGGTTGGGTCCCTTCCACATGGCGGTATCACTACGAATCTGCAACGGGTCTGAGGTCTTTTTTTTCCCTCCAAGTTCAGGGACCTCCACTCATTGGCTGCCATTTAAAATTCCTAGCGCTAGGTCCTCAGTACCCTAGGGTCTGGGACCCCTTGCAGACACTAGTCACAGCTGATGACCCTTTCTTAATGCTCTTGTGGTTACTTTCTGGAAGTTGGTTACTAGGGAATGCCCTTGTGGATACCTAGTCACACGTGTTCGGAGTGCACATATCGCCATGGGGTCTGGTCCCTCCACTCCAGTGGATTCCCTTCTTGGTTACTGGCCAATTAGATAACTCCTCCAAATGGCCACTTGAGGGCACGCTCCATCCCAACATTTCACTGATCTTTTCAATTATTCTGAACCAACAGGGCAAGTGGAAAGAGATCCCCTACATCCAATCCTTTTCTTTTTTCTGCTCTAAACCTGATCTCTGTTCATCTTGTAACCCCCCTCAACTCTTACTTGCCTTGAAATCTTCACCCATCCCTCCCCCCATGGCCTCTCCCTCTGCACCATTTGACTTTGACCCTGCCAATGACCCCCCTCCTTATTGTTTACCCTCCTCAAAGAGCACTGAACCCTGAACCAACCCCTACACCCACTCAGTCATCCCCTCTGCTGCTTCTCCTCCCCATAGAGGGCTGGGCAGTGGCCTTGAGGGCGAGTGGAGGCTGAGATGCTGGCGCAGAACCAAGGCTGAGGTGCCTTCCTACTCCTGCCTCATCTCTCCCTACACAGGAACACCCCCCCCCACTAGTCCTCCCAATACTTTCTCCAGGTCTCATTCCGCCCTCTAATTCCTTTGAGTTTTAAAGATTCCATATAGGTTTTCTTTATTTTTAAAAACCAGTTTCCCGAGGATTTCACCAGCTCTCATTCCCTCAATACTGGGCTAACTCTGATTCAAAAGTGCACTCTAGTCTGCTAAAGGTGTTTACATGCTCCTTTACTAGAATAAATATGGCTGTTTCATTATTTTTGGGTTTTGAGCTCATTTTTACTCATGAATTCACCTATCATTTTGTACACCTAAATATATTTTTCAGTCAGTCTTGTTTTATCTGACTAGAGTTTAATTGTGGTTTTTGCTGCTGTCTTTATTCTAAAGGTATTCAAAGAAAGGCTCTAAAATCTGTGGTTTGGGTTATTTTTGCGTGCACACCTGTCCTGTGTGTTTGTGTACATGTGTGTTATATGTTCAACATATCAAATTGATTTATAGATGAGTGCTCATAAATTAAATAAAAAATTGATCTAATGACTTTAGTTCATGTGACTTAAACATTTAAAAAGAGGTTCAATCTGAATAATTTAAATGTAAGTTTTTTTTTTTCTAAAAGAGAGAAGGACAGAGAAAGAGAGAGAGAAAATCAATTTTTATTGAGTACCACATGGCTTTTGTTGCTCCAACACTTAGCTGTGTGCTGGGGTTTGAACCCATGTACTTGTGCATGCTGGGCAAGAGCCATAACCACTGAGCCACCACTCTAGCCCCAAGATTTTTTTAAAGAGAAAGAGAGAGGGAGAGGGAGAGGGAGAGAGAGAGAGAGAGAGAGAAAGAGAGAATCAATTTTACTTAGTTTTTCACGTGGTTTTTGTTGCTCTGAGACTTTGCTGTGTACGTGGTGCTGGGATTCAAACTCACTCACGCATGCTGAGCAAGGGCAGTAACTGCTGAGCCACTAAAGATGTGTTTAAGATTACTAGCTCAAATGTTTTTCTAGATGGTCAGTCAATAGAATGTTGATTTCTATAAATGTTTAGACTGTAACATTCATTGCTTCTAGGATTTTTCTTTAGCAGAAAAGATGGCTTATATTTGCCTGGTATCCTGATTTCATGAATAACCTAAAGTTAATTAAAAATGAGTAAATCAGATTTAACATAAATGGGATTAATCTCCATAAATGTGTTTGTTAGAGGAGATATCTGATAAATTTGCAAAGTCAAAATGTTAAAATATCAACTGCTAAGTGAATTTGAGTAATCTTGATTCTTAGTTTCTATAAGGTAACATATATTTGGGTTTATTATATGCACTTTTGTAGATTGGCAATTAAAAAGTATAATTTAAGATTGTTTTTTTCTAGGTACCAAAAGGAAGGTTATGAAGAGTTAAAATTCTAACAGGTGTAATTCTATATGCAAAGAATACAAAAGTTTTCTGTTGTGTATCAAAGTACTATAAATAACAAAATGTTTGATCTTACTAGGAGAAGTAATTAGATTCAGAGGTTTTATAAGGATTGTTTCAAAATGTAAGTATAAGAGTCAGCAAATAGAAAATATACTTTGATATGGAAATTAGAATGAAAGAAACATTGGATGAAGAAATACAATGTATGAGTAAATTGCAAAAGGTTTGTGGAGGGTAAATGTCAGAAGTCTACATAGGATTAAATATAATTGGCACAATTTAAAGTTATTTAAGGTTTCACTTAAGTTTAAACATTAATATACTGTTATGAACCAGAATTTGATTCTATGTGTTGAAGTAACAAGGGTTTCTTAAAACATTGATCTGATCTTATGAATTCCTGGCATTAAGTACATAGGAAAATTAAATCTTAAAGGAATTATAGTTTGTACCTGTTTTAAAACCTTTTAAATGATTACTTCATAACATGAAATGAGCAACCGTTTTTAGGTTTTTACAATATAGCTTGACACCTTAATCTATGTAAATAGAACTACATTTAAGAACTAGATGTTTATCGGAGCCTTAACTGTTATGTAAATTTATAAAATAAAAAAATTTATGTAGGGTTACAGACAAGGTAACCAGCATGCTTGCTTTTATACATTGTATTTCAAAACCTAGGTTATATCTGTTTGCTTTAACTACATAAATGTTTCATTATTATACATCAAATAATAAGTCTATCTCTGATCATCACTTTCCTAAATTTAGAAAATTTAAAGCTATTGCTAAATCTGTGCAGACCTATAATTATTGTTATAAATGTACTATGAATTCTGAGCTTTTCTTCAAATGTTAAATTTAGTTAATATAAAGACATCTATTTAATTAATGATGGCTTTTGTTGTGTATTAGATTCTTCATGTCCTCCAAGTGTATAAATCATGCAAAGTGTAAAATTTAGGATAGCATTTTACCAAGCTGCTGTTTCCAAACTAAAGTTATTTGTAACGATGGTCTCCTTCAGGTTTATGTGGAAACAACAAACTTAATTGGGGATTTATTTATGTCATTTAATATTTTATAGTTGGATAAGAATACCCTGACTCTTTACACTGGGATAAAATTCAACTGTATTTTGGCAAGTAATAAGGAAAGCCTAATTTATTTAAAGATTAGCAATGTAGAACATAAAAACATTTTGCTACCCTTTCCACAAAAAGGCACCCTCTTAGCTTTTGTTTGATTCATGTTTGAGAATATAAGGTTGTACATTAACTAATACTTATATAGACTCAGGAAAACCCTACTGTCTTTCTGGAGAAACTCAGGGAGGCATTGAGAAAACACATCATCACGGATCATGAGTCCATAGAGGACCACATAATTTCAAAGGACAAATTTATCACTTAGATGGACCCAGACATTCAGAGGAAGTTACAATAATTGGCATATGACCCTGACCAGTCTTTAGAAAACATCTCCCACCTTGCAACTTCTGACTTTTATAACAATGATCAGGAAGAGAGGAAAGACAAGGGATATAGAGACTGGAAAAGGCTGAAACACTGGCTATGGCTCTTCAAGGAGTAAGATTCTGGGATAATAAAGGAGAGAAATGGAGTGGACCCCAAGACACAAAAAGGACTTATGTCCATTGTGAAAAAGAGGGACATTACCTGCAAGAATGCCCACAGGCCAAACGACCACCACCAAGGCCCTATCCTATCTGTCAAGGAAATCACTGGAGGAATAAACATCCCCATGGGTGCAGGCCCTTGGGTCCAAAATTCCCCACACAGGCCTGACAGGGCTGAGGTTGGCTTTAATGGCTCCCATGACTCACCACGCATGAGACCCAGATATGCTTTTCTATAGGGAGCCAAAGGTCAGTTTCCTCTTGGCCACTGGCACTAGTCTTTTTGTACTTGTCTCTTACCCTCTATCCCTCTCCTCTAATAAGTGACCGTGCAAGGAGTATCTGGAGGGCCCATAACTAGAAAGTTGACTCTCCCATTAAGCTGTAGATGGGACAGGATGATGTTTTCTCATGCGTTCCTGATAGTCCAAAGAGTGTCCTACTCCTTATTAGGGAAAGTTTACTTTCAAAGATTCAGGATTCCATCATGATAAATCTAAGGTCCCTGGGACCACTATGCTTATATCTATTAAAATGAGATATAAACCCTGAAGTATGGGCCGCTAAAGGCAGAATTGGGCAAGAAAAAATTGCAGTTCAGTTAAAATAGCCCTAAAGGATCCCTCTGTCTTTCCATGCCAGAGGAAGAAACATGGCACCTACTCCAAAGCCTTAGGGTAATTAATGAAGCAGACTTTCTCCCCCACTCTGTGATGCCCAATCCCTATAGTCTCTCATTTGAGATCCTAGCTACTGCTACTTAGTTTGCTGTATTAAATGCCTTTTTCTGTACACCCCTAGACTCTCAATTACAATACATATTTGTCTATGAGGAGCCAAATAACAGACCTGGTTCTCCCTCTCTCAGATTCAATGTTAATTTTCATTCTGATATTAAATTTTGACATTTTAGTTCAGTTGATTCATTTCAAGTTAAAATCTGTTGAACTCCTGATGGTGATGAAGATGGAGTCACCCATTAGCATGCCAGATGGCCTTTATCATGGACCCCTTGATTGACCTGAACATTCTTAAAAGGAAACCCAAACTACTTACCCCTCTTCACTCCCTCTGAGCCAGAAGTAGCCAAAGAATGGCTAATTTCACTGAATTTCCCATCTTTTACAGTAGTAAAGGTTTCCTTAATTGGGGGGGGGGATGAGACAGGGGGAAAAGTTAGGCATTCAGAGTAGTTAGAATGTTCAAGTCAATCAAGGGAAGACTAATTCTTTTAAGATCAATTTGACATCCCCCAATGCTAGTGAGAAGGGTCTGGCAAGGTGAGTCCGGATGCAGACGCTTCCTTCTGCTAAGCCAGGCACCACATTCTTTCTATTGATGTCTGAGGCACAAACCCAAGGCTGGACCCAACCAGGACTTCCTGAGCCCATGTCTTAGATTTGGGGGAAGGGAGAGGATGACCAACTGAAGGGTGAATTTCATATAAAAAGGGCAAACCTAACTGCCTCTTCAGCTCTGTGCCCTTCTCCCACTCTGGGGAAAGTCCTGCTCTTTTCCCTATGCTTTGCTTTCTATTATTTTCTTAAAGTCTGACTACTATGCTTGCCTCAGTGTCCCTTGCCCCAGGTTTATCTCCTTCAGATATGCCCTTTACCCCCCACCCCCTTTCCCCTTCCCCTACTTCATCATCTTCAAACCTACTTATGGTCTAATGTAGACAAAACTGTACCATGACCCCTCTCTCCCACTGATCAAAAGGTACAACCTGGAGACCTAGTTTTAGTCTCCCCCACCCCCAGGGGCATTATCTTCAACTCTTTCACCTAAATGAAAAGGTCCTTTTAGAGTCATTCTGGACACCTCAAGAGCAGTTAAACTTGACCCCCTTCCCGGCTGGTTTCATATTTCTGATTGTAAGTCCTATCCCAAAAGCTCACAATCTCCTGTATCCCCACAGGTGATTACTTCCTCATCCTCCTCCTCAAGATCACAATACCAACTCTCCTCAACTAGACCTCTCAAATTGAAGATCTCCAAGCTCTCCCCAATTCCTGAAGACACTTAGCTGTCCATTTGAACTCTCATTTTACCCAGGTACCAACTATTTAATCACTTCTCCACAATGAGATCCCTCAATTTTCACTGGCCCTCACCCCCTCCCAAATTTTAATCTTCGTTTCTGACCTTCAATTTCAAGGAACTTTCTCCAACTTTAAAACTGAAGAGATCTATCTGTTCCCTCAACTTCTACTACTCTCCTACTCTTTCCCTTTTACAGTCTCAAACACTCCCCTTTCAACACCTTCACCATGCCCATGCGATGCTACAACCTCCCAAGCTCCACAACTAACCTCCCTGTTCAGACCAACAGGTGCACCACACTGGGACCATCCATTACCCAGGCCCCTCAGGGGATCTTTCTTTGGTGCAATGGGACACTACACACCTGCATTAGTTCTTCCACTCCAGACTCCTGCATACTAACTGTGGTGGTTTCCCAACTTAACTCTATATGCGGAAAGTGAATTTTTTTCCACTTTTAGCTCCCTACCCACAGACAAAGAGAGCCACATTCCTTCCCATGTTACTAGGGATAAGCTTAATAACTCATATTGGCTCTTTGGGTTTAGCAGGGGCTCATCATGGCCCAGGATAGTCAAGAACGTCTCCAATTAATTAAATCCACAGCCTCCTTGCTGGCTTCCCTACAGTGATAGATCACCTCCCTTGCTAAGCTTCTCCCAAAATTTTTTAAGCAGATAATTTTCGGTCATCACCAACCAGAAGGTCAATCAAATTCCTGTATGGTTATCAGCCCCTGAGGGCCACCCTGAAGATCAACATCCTTAGATACCCCAGTCCTAGAATTGCTGCCTCTGGTTAGCAGGAAGTAGCTTCAGAAGATGGACTTTCGCCCCTGCTCCCATGTATAACAGAAAAGGATGGAATGTTAAATAACTGTCAGTTATGATGGCCATATATAGGGGTATAGACCTAGGTTTCTATTTCCCAGAAAATACAAATTCCTTTTTCATAAAGCATGACCTTCAGAGGCATGCTCCCCTTCCCCACAGCATTCCTGAAATGCCTTCTACCATGTCATTACCCATTGTAAGCTGACCACCTCACCACACATGAGTTCCACACGTAATCAGTGTTCCTTGGTGCAGCTGCAGTAACAATTCCTTTGTCCCTAACGGCCCAAATTCAAATTTCCTGCCCAATTACTATTCCTGCCTAAATCTGTATAAATACACCTTCTCTCCAGCCACAAGAGCAGCCTTTCCTAATAAACTCTCTGGTTTCAGCTACCAGGAGTCTCTTTGCTGCATAAACACATCCAACAATAAGTACATAAGTCAGTACACCTGATCCTTAACATATGTGATTTTATGAGCACCAGCCTAAGTATTGTCCAGGATATGGCTCCCACATCTTTATTCTCATCCACAGATGCCTTTTTTCCAGACAGACCACCAAAACACTCTTCATGTTCATAGAACAGTTCCAGCTAATGAATGTATCATCTTGGCTTGTGTTCAAATCACAATTTTTCCTTTCCTAGGCTTGAAAAAATCTTCAGGAACTCCTTCAATAGAACTTAAAATAATGTTTTGTGTCCCAAGCTAGAAAGAGCTTGGAACATTTAATTGGGAAGGTACATATTGAGCCAACTCTGTCTATCTGAACATTGCTGAAAACAAAATAAACTTTAATAGTTCTGTCAGCATTCAGCCATATTCTGACCTTCCCCTTTGTCTTTCATTTTCATCTTGAAAAAGAAAAAGCCCTTCAATGACCAATGACCAAATTAGTATGGTTTTGTCATTTTGTAATGTGGCATGCCCTCTGATTTTGGGTCTATCAATAAAGCATTGACTGTGATCTGCCAACTGGGCTCTGGGTTAAAGATTAATGCATCTATTACCAATTGAGGACAATGTCTTCAAAAGCAAGGCTTGGGTCATTGAAAGACCATTAAACAAACATCACCCTAATTAGGAATTTAGCAGTAGCAAACACAATTTCCGCTGTCCCTGGAGTTGGTGTTCAGCCATTATTCATGCTGGGGGAACCTCCCTCTTTGGCAGCCCAAAAGGAACTCCTTTGCTTCCCATGAACTCACATCAAGACGTTGAACCCAGACTCATTTCTGACATGTATTTTCCTGAGCTACTTCCACCATTTGCCTTATTGTGCAGACTTGTAATTTATGCAAGAAGGTGCTAATTTTTTGTTTCCAAGGTTCGATCCCATTATATCCTGACTACAGACAGGCCTGTTGTATTTCTGATTCTGGCATTTTTCTTGAAGTTGTGTTTTTAGGGGAAAAAAAAGTCAATACCTTAAGCTGACATCCACAGGACATCTCTTTAACTCATCAATTATACCTAAATGTATTTGTTCTTTCAATTAGCATCTAAGTATCTGTTATAATAAGCTGGACATGGAAATAAGTTCCAGAAAAACATCTGCAAAATAGAGATAGTCTGTGTATATATCGAGATCACAGGTGGAGGTGGCAATAAACAGGTAGACTAGCAAATACCTATACTATGGAAGTTTGGTGCTTGGAAGGAAATAGATTGTATGCAATGAGACTAAAAGGCAGAGGTGGGAAAGGCAGGCAAAGTGGCCAGGGAGGGCTTTCTGAGGATGTGGAATTGAAACTCACACTTGAGGGATGAGAGTCAGCCACGGGAAGAGGTGGAGACAGGACATTTCCAACAGAGACAGCAATTGCTTTGGGGGTTTGTAGAACTGACAAGAGATGCATATAGAGGAAGCAAAATGTCTGAAAGGAAAAGTACACATTGAAAATGAGGATTTATCAGAAGGACACAACCGTATAGTGATGGCACAGAGCTGCTTATCATACTGAAAATGGCCTAAATGTGTAAGTGAGGGACTTACTAAAAAAAATTAAGGTTTGAGGCCATAATTTAGAAGTGTGCAGCCATTAAAAATCAGATTGAAAATGGATGGCAGTGTCACTTATGAGCCAGACTCCCAAGGTTCATACTGAGATCCAGCCATTTAGTAGCTATGTGATTTGGGGCAAGTTATGTAAGTTCTCTGTGCTTTAGTTTTCTTATCTATCAAATGAAGATGATAATAATGTAAGATTAGCCTGTTGTGAAATTTGCACGAGTTAGCACGTGGGAAGAAATTGGGAGGTGTCTTTGGTGTACTGTCATCACTATCATCATTTGCAATTGCTGAGAAGGAAAGCTGGCCACTGTGAAATCTACAGTGCAGGCTATACAATCCTGAAACATGTCTAACATAGCATTAAAAATGACAGAATAGAGATTAATGGCGGTTATTGTTGGATGAGGATTTTCATTTTCTTCATTTTATGTACTGTTTGTATTTAATGCTTGGAATTAGTCTCCTTAAATTGTATAATCAGATAATATAATAGAACTGATTCCCTTTTGTAAAGATACATTTTTATGGCATGCTTCCCTCATTTCCAAAGTACCCAGTGAAGTCATTTCAGAAAACTATGATTGAGGGGCTGCAGCAGTGGCTCAGTGTTGAGCCCTTGCTTGGCATGTACGAGGACCTGTACGATGAATCCCAGCACCTTATACACACCAAAATGTTGGAAAAACAAAAACCAGATGAAAAAATGAAATTGATTCTTTTATTGTCTCTTAAAAGAAAATGATGAATGAACTGGGTCCAGTGGTGTTTGCCTGTAATCCAAGTGACCAGGGCAACTAAGGCAGGTGGATAACAAGTTTGAGGCCTTGTAAGCAACTTACAGGATCCTGTTATAAAATGACTTGGGATATAGCTCTGTGAATTCAATCTGAAGTACCAAAAGAAAAGGAAAAAACTATGAAGTGGTAGTAGTATACGTTCATCTTGGCTAGTCCCTTTCGCCATTTCTTTTACTGTTTAAAAATGCTTATAATGTGCTGAGCACTATGCTGGGTGCTGGGGATACACTGATCAATATGAAGAGACTTCTCCCTCTGAAAATCTTGCAATCTACTTAAAAAAACATATACATAGTAGGTATATGAAGTCCAGCATCAAGAGTGATCCAGTATGTTTGAAGGGCTTCAGGGAG
>PVKS010016784.1:0-43277 GCA_004027875.1 Aplodontia rufa
TCTCTCTCTCTCTTTCTCTCTCACTGTCCCTCTCTCTTAAAAAAATAAAAAGATATAAGAGATGTGCACACAGTAGGAAGCAGTATGGCAGAAAGAAAAACAACATAGGAAGTCAGTTGACCTCAGGGGAATTTGCTGATCCTGTTGAAATTGAAATGTGGCTTGCTAGTATCCTGGGGCTAGAGAATCAAAGCACAGGGGTACATCGATGGTAGGACATTTAATCAGAGACCACCTGTATGAGTCTGAGATCCTAAAACTATATACCCTCAGCATAGTATAAACCAGAACAGAATCCAGTCCCCTCAACCCACAGCTAGGGAAAACTATCTTGGAATGAACAGAGAAGGGTTTGGGGAGACTGGTCCTCTTGCAAAACTGTAGCCCAAATCAGTATCATTAAAGTGGTCTTGAAAATACCAGTCAAGAATTTAGTTTCAACTAATTCTATAGTGAGTGCTCCTAGGCACCCGGACAAAATAAATGGAAAGGTTTATGGTATTATAAACTAAGTAATGTGGGCTCTTTACTGAATATAAATGAGAAAAACCAGGCAAAATATATACTTTAAAACAATATTCTGGGACTGGAGCAGGCACTCACTTGCCTTGCATGCGCAAGGACCCAGGTTTGAACCCCAGCAGCACATATACAACTAAGTATCAGAGAACCAAAAACCAGATGAATTAAATAAATAAAATTGATTCACTCTCCCTCTCTCTCTCAAATGTTTTTTTTTTTTTAAAGAGAGAAGGACAGTGAGAGACAGAGAGAGAGAACCAATTTTATTTAGTTTTTCACGTGGCTTTTGTTGTTCCAACACTTCATTGTCTACGTGGTGCTACGGTTTGAACTCATGTCCTCTGGCATGCCAGGCAAGCGCCGTAACTGCTGAGCCACCATTCTAGCCCTCTCAAATATGTTTTAAGGATAACTGGGAACTAAGGATCTGTGAAGAATTATGGGATCAAGATTTGAAAGAAGGAGGAAATCCAAAGAGTTTGTGTCACATCGGTGGCTTCTTTCCCTCTAGGGCTGTCTCCTGACTCCAGAAGTGGCAGAGAGGCTGAGAAGTGGAGCGGAGATTTTGACAACTTTACTAGTCTAAGGGCCAAAAACTGAAGTTCACAGAATGGAAGCTTGATAAAATGTCCATGCACTAACTTAGGGCACTGAAGGATACACCTGGGAGGAAGCATGCACTACTAACAATGTACCCCTTTCAGAGGCTGAAGGCAATCTTCAAACATTTTCAATATCTATAACTAAATTATAGAGATTAAGAAAATTTGGAAATATTAGTGTAGATAACAAAAAATTCTCTCAATCTGATAAGGAAAAAAGTGATCCGAAGAGTCATGCCTCTCATTCAGTTCCCTTTTTACATTAAAGTTAAAACTAATTAAGCTTAAATAAAATTGAAAATTTAGTTCCTCCCTCACACTTTTTAAGTGTTCAATATGCCAAGTAACTAACACATTGAACAATGTCCAAACAGAATATTTCCAATGTTGCAAAAGTTCTATTACACAGTGCTAAACTGGGATCATAAAAGTTACTAGACAATATCTGCAAATTGGTGCTAATGTCTGGCTATATGAAAGGCATGGTCCATCACTCAAAGTAGAGAATCATGAAGGTCAGACAAAGAACAGGAATTTAGCCTGAGTCAGTTTCACAGTAAAGTCATAAACCTACCTTTGTAGTTATCCTCCTAGTTCCTCAATGTGTAATTGAAACAGACATACTAAACAACTGACAGAATACCCCTATGGTTTCCTGACCAGCAAAGTGAGAGCGTTAAGGTGGAAAATGTCAAATGAAACCCCAGGGACTTTTCTTCCCCAACAGCAAACCAAAAATAATACCATATTTCTGAGATAATTGCAGAGATGACTGCCAGCACTAGATGAGAAAGATGGAAGGACAGCATTCCCATGACATTCTTGCTTAACAACCATTGTTTATTTGACGTGGGCAGAAGGCAAGTCTTGTAGAATAATTGTAGATTTCTAGAACCTTAATCATGTAGTGATTCCAATTTCAGCAGCTGTTTCAGAAATGGACCCCCCCTCCTTTGCTGGGGATCAAACCCAGGGCTTCATGCATGCTAGACAAATGCTGTACCACTGAGTTACATCCCCAACGCAGCTCCTGGCACTTCAGATACAGCTATGAACCTGTCAAATGTTCTTTCTCATTAAGGTGACAAGCACAGCGGTGAGCCTTTGTCCTTTTCCCTCAGGGCTATATCAATTCCTGAGTCTTACTGGAATCTCTTATACAGGTATCTCAATTATTTTGATATCCTACAGAACATTATGCTGATTGGACCTGGTGATCAGGCAAAGTCACACATAATGTGGATGTCTTAATAAGAAATATGTGTGTCACAAATGGAGGTAAACTCCACAGATTTCAGGGGACTGCCATCTTGTTTAATTTTCTCGATGTCCAGGTGTCAGCATTGGGATATACATCCAAGGTGAAAGACATAATCCTGCACCTGCTACAAAGAAAAGAGCACAAAGAAAGCCTTTTTGGATTTCAGAAGCTACACATAAAACATTTGGGTTGTTCTGGGCCATTTACTAAGCACCCTAAAAGGTTATCAGTTTTCAATGGGGTACAGAGCAAGACTAGGTTCTACAGTATGTCCAAGTTGCTCCCCCATTGGAATTACCACTCTGTTGGTCCAATTGGACTCTTAAAGATCTATAGCAAACAGGTATATAGTACAGACAGACCTACCATACAGTCTGCTTTTCAAGGACAGTCTGAGTTTTCACATGTTCTTCCAAAATATTGATCCCTAAACTTTTTTTCCTCTCAAATATGTACTTGCTTGGATGATAAATGGCAAGGTGCTATGAATAGAATCTTTTGTAGGTACCAAGAGAAGAAATCATTTTTTAGCAAAGTTATGCCCTATTAAGATAACTGTTTTCCTTTTGGAAAAGTTTCTGTCTTACTACTGCATATCGGTAAGAATGATCATCTAGCCATGGGACACTAAGTGGTCATATGACCTGAGCCACTCAGCATGAACTGAATGTGCAACAGAACTACCTCATCAAGTGAAAACAACATTTAAAAACTGTTTCAATAGACACATAAAAATGTAAATATTTAAGGGGTGCCACGTGATGTTTTGATACATGTATACACTGTGTAATATTCAAATTAGAGTAAGCACATCTATCTCCTCAAATGTTTATATTTTATGATTTAAAAAAAACATGCAAAATGACCTTGGCAGTACAGATGAAAGCTATGTACTTTCCCTCACTGAAGCTAATCTAGTTCTCACCCCTGCTGAGAACCCAACTTGCCAATAGCAGAGGCCACTGCTGAGCCTCTAACATGACACCGTTCTGGGGAGAATAGGCAGCTAAATAGTACCAGACTGACCGCAAAGGATATCTTCCTTCAAAAAGTAACAGCATTTTTTTTCTTAATGGAATAATTATTTTTGGATACAGATTATCTTCTCTGCCCAAAATATTTTTTTAAAGAGAGAGGGACAGTGAAAGACAGAAAGAAAGAGAGAATCAATTTTATTCAGTTTTTCATGTGGCTTTCATTGCTCTGACGCTTCACTGTGTATGTGGTGCTAGGGTTCGAACCCAGGCAAGTGCCAGCCACCGCCCTAGCCCCTGCCCAAAATATTTTAAATGTGGAATTACAAATTGCTATTAAAATAATACTAGTTTTTAAAGTTTCCTATGTATTTACCTTTTGAGGTCTTTCTTTTTAAAAATTGGTGCATTATTTGTAAAAGTGTACATATGCCTCATTGTGATATATTTGCATGTTCACAGAACATAATTTGGTTGATTTCATTCCCAAGAACATGCCCTCTCCCTCCCCGCTGGCCTGCCCTGCTCCCCGGCTTCCTCTGCTCTGCTGGTCTCCCCTCTATTTTTGTGTGATTGCTATCTTTCTTTCTAGCTTCCATATACAGAAGAAAATATAGTACCTATGACTTTCTGAGTCTTATTTCACTTAGCATGATGTTTCTTCTAGCTTTGAGTCAGTGACTAGTGACATTTTAATCTGTAGGACTCCTTTTAGCATTTCCTGCAGAGCAGATCTAATGTTAATGAATTCCCTTAGCTTTTATTTATTTTGGGATGGTTTAATTTCTCCCTCACTACTGAAGGACAGTTTTGCTGTATATAGAATTCTTGGTTGATAGTTTTTTTCCCCTGTTGAATATATCCGTTTACTGCCTCTGGCCTCCGAAGTTTCAATGGGAGATCTGCTGATAATCTTGTATGTGACAAGTCAGTTCTCTTGCACTGCTTTCAAGATTTTCTCTGTGTTTCAACAATTTAATTTTAGTGTGTTTCCATGTGTGTATCTTTGAGTTCCTCCTACTTGGAGTTCATTCAGCTTCATGGATACTTGTATTCAAGTAAACCTAGGAAGTTTGGCCATTATTTCTTTTTTTTTTCCCTTTTTTTTTTTAAAGAGAGAGGGACAGTGAGAGAGACAGAGAAAGAGAGAAACAACTTTATTGAGTTTTTCACATGGCCTTAGTTGCTCCAACACTCAGTTGTGTATGTGGTGCTGGGGTTTGAACCCGGGTCCTCGTGCTTGCCAGGCAAGCACCGAAACCGCTGAGCCACTGCTCCAGCCCGGCCATTATTTCCTCAAAGCATCACTTTGCTCATTTTTCTCTCTTTCATCCTATGGGGTTTTCACAATACATAGGTTGATTTGCTTGATGGTGTCCCACATGTCCCTTAGGCTCTGTTTACGTCAAGCTTTTTAATTTTCTTTTTGTTCCTCAAACTTGATAAATTATCTTTGAGTTGAGTCTTTTTTTTTTTTCCTTCTCACATATACCTTTGAATCCTTTTGGTGAATTTTTCCATGTCAGTTATTATAATTTTCAGCTTTAGAATTTAGTTTTGGTTTCTTATTTAGGGTTTTTCTATCTTATTACTTCCATTTTGTTTGTATGTCATCTTGTTGACCTTCATGTCTTTTGTTAGGTTGTGGGGCATCTTTTAAGACAGTTGTTTAAAAATCTTTATCTAGTAGGTCCTTCTTTTGACCTATCTGAGGGATAGTTTCTATTGGTCCCCCCACCCTGGAATGGGTTATGCTTTCCTATTTCTTTCTATGCCTTGTGATTTTTTTTTTTTTTTTTGCTAAAAACTGGTTATTTGAGTCTATTAATATGGTAAATCTGAAGTCAGATTCTCTCCTCTCACCAAAAATGGCTATCATCTGTTTTTATTTTTGATCTTTGTAGGCTGTCTCCATGCCAATAATCATTCCAAGATACAAACTTAAGGTCGTCTTAGGTCTCTTTCCTTGGATGTTTGTGGTGACTTTCTAATTTAGCTCATATATGACATTCCTTTTGAATATTCCAGACTTTAATGTCTGGCTCCCAAAAGTTTTGGTGTGGGAAACAAATGAAGTTGGATAAAAAAAAAAAAATGGTCAGTTCTTTAAATTCTCTGGAAATGTCTTCAGCTGGGGAAGGAAGGGCTTACAACAGGCATGAATACATGTAACAATGCTTGCCAAACTCTGTCTGTACCTCATGATCAGAAGTAGTAATCAATAATCAGAGCACAAATCCCCAACATTTGGAGAACAAAGAACTTTCTTCCCACCCTATTTTCCACATAAGTTACTACAAGAATACTTGCATGACTGTCTGCCATGTGACTGGGGTTAGGTGATAGGCATACAAACTGAAATCATCTGCAGTTTGCTATTCAAGCCTTCCTTTGGAGGATGTAACTCTTCAGTAGACTATAGAGTCTCAAGATGGTTTCATCAGAGATTCTGCCAGTGCATTTGTTGTTTAGGCCAGGAGAGATTTTTGGTGCTTCCTACTCCACCATCTTCCCAGAATCCTCCAGTGAAATAGTCTTGATAATTTATTTACTACACTATACATCTATAGTTGGGGAAGTTGGGACCCTGACTGACATCATGGAGCACCACATTAACCATCAATTAATATTGATGCTGTTTTTTCTCACAATCATAACATGAAGACCTAGGAATTAATGGAAATGGAAGTAGTACCTCTTATAATTATATCTAATAATCTACTTGGAGAATTTTTGCTTCTCATTTCTGCAACTTTAGCACTTCTAATTTAAAGGTCTTAATTCCCAAGGGAGGAGTTCCCAAGGGCCACAAGAATGGTTCCCTGAACTGTAAACTGAGATTGTTACGGGCCACTTGGGTTTCTTATTTCACTATCCCAAAAGGAAGGCAAATAGGGGCTTGCTCTATTTGCTGGGTGATCGATACAGATAACCTAAAGTAAATATAATTGGTAGTATACTTTGAGGACAACTTTATCTATCTCTGTATCTGTATCTCTATATCTATATATTTGAAAATCTAGGGAATTACCTGGTGTTCCTAGAACACTATAGAAACCCAATAAAAGCAGAATCTAATTTAAGGACTTAGATCCTTTAGGAGTGAAGGTTTAGGATACTATATCAATTAAAGAACTGTAATAAGCTGAGGTGCTAGATGAGATCAAAAGAGAATTAAATGGGTAATGGAAGGATTAATAAATATCCACTGTGGTTTCCTGACCAACTAAGAAGAGACGATTGCAACAACTATGAAGATTTTCATATGCATTGCCTTCCTTTCTTGTTTTATATGTATGTATATGTGTATGTATATTGCACATATAAATTGTTAGGGTGACTGACTTTACAACTTAATTTTTAAGTTTTAAAATATCCATATATTTCTTTAGAAGAGAATATAATGTCATCCAGAGATGAACACAGTAACGGATGGAACTGTAACTTGTCCCTTTTTAGAGGGGGGTGAAAGTGTCGTTAGTACCAGAGGAAAAGTTCTTTCGAGTTAGGTCAAAGCATGTCGTGGTTGCTATTACTGTGTGGAAATTAAATATGGAGAGAAGGAGAGTTTCCAAGGGAAGATGGTGCCTGTATGCTCTCAGTCATCATGGCTTCCCTCTGTATCTGCTGCATGTGGGAGGGGACTGGAGATACCCGCGAACTACACTTCCCAGACCAACTTTCCATCTGGCTTCCAGTTAAGTACTGCCAATAGAAGGGCCAGGTGAGAGCCTGGAAGGCAGAGCAGAGGAGGAGCAACTCTCTCGTCTGGCTTCTGATAGCATTTCTGGCAATAGTAGCAGCACGAGAGCTGCGGCAATGGCAGTAGTGGCAGAGGTCAAGGCAGCACATCTTCAGCAGACCTAGAATTAAAGCAACAACCTCTATAGGAGCACAGGTACAGACTTGTAGGTTCCAATTTAACAGTGTTAGTGGCTTCTGCTCCCTGGGTATCAATCCTTCTTCTTTTTTGTTTTGTTCTTCCTTGCCCTGCTTCTCTATCTGCTCCTCCAGCCCTTCTAACACTTACATAGCCAATGCCCTCCATTTACCATTCGTGATACTTTAGGTGAAAAAAAGTCCACTGGGTATGATTTTTAAGAGCCCTTATCTTTTAGAGGCATGTACCAGAATATTTATACACAAAATTATATGTATCTGCTGATTTCATTTATGGTTGAATTCATTTTTAGCTGGTCTAATTTATGGCTGGATATATCTCAGATTTTTCTTAAGAATAGTGATGGGGGCATACATAACGTAAGATTGGCCATGACTTCATAACTGTCAAATGGTAATCACCAGGTGATAGGTATAAGGGAGTTCATTTTACTATTAACTCTACTTTTATATGTTTCGATTTTTCGTAATAAAATACCCTATTATCTCTTCCCACTAAGAATGCATAAATACCTTTATTTGTAACACTTTGAGTGGTTTTTGTATTCCTGATTAGAGTCTGACTGATATATGTCTCTTCAGAGAGAGAATGTGCCTAAGAATGGAGCCCACACAAAGGAAAACAAAACTGTGTTCATGTGTGAGAGAGCAAGTGACAAACAGATCGACAGAAGTTGCACACATGACCAAGAAATAGACGCACAGAGCCCTGATAACATTTTAGATGCTTAAATCTAGCTAAATGAATCCAGCAGATTCATTTTAGTACTTTTCATGTACCAACCAATAAATTCCCTTTTGCTTATACTAGTTTGAACTAGACTTGTATCACCTGAAAACAAAAGAACAAATTCTAACTAATGAAATACTGAATATAATGATCATCATATTTCAATCTGCTTAAGCAACTAACCAGCTACAATTATCACTATCATCTCCGTCAAATTTGCCGTCATGGCAATGAACACTAACACTAACACCTTGACTTTCACCATCAACATTTCTAAATTGGTCAACATTCATTAACTACCTACTGAGTGCACTGGATCTGCACCTAGAAGCTGCAGATCCGAGATGAGCAAGACAGAGCCCCTGCCCTCAAAGAACTCCCAACCTTCTTAGGGAGGCTATATATACCATCCACATATCTACTTAGTATAAAGATACACACATATTTATGAGGCATAAGTCACAAAAGAACATGCTCAGTACTAGACTAACTGGAGAAACATTGAATTCACCTGATATGTGGAGGTGGGAGGAAGTGGCATGTGCTGAAGTAGTTGGAGAAGGCTTCTGGTTGGGAAAGCAGGAAGGTCTGAGATGGGCTTTGGAATATGTACATAATTTACATAAGAGGAGAAGGTTTGGGAGTGCTAGCTCAGTGGTAGAGTCTTTGCCTAGCATAATATAGCCCTGGGTTCTATCTCCAATACTGAAAAAATAGAGAATCTGGAGTCAGATGAACTTAGTTCAAATTCTGACTGTGTCATTGACTAACTTTGTTACTTTGGGGACATTATTTAACTTGTCTGTGCCTCAATTTCCTCATCTAAAAAATGGGGAGAACAGGACACCTATCTCATCGATCTATCGTGAGGATGAAATGGGCTAACATATGTAAAGTGCTGAGGATAGTGTCTGGCACATAATAAGCACTACATACATGTTATTATTAAGAGAGGAATATCCAACACATTTTAGCCAGAAGGAATGGCCTTAACAAGGGTGCAAGGAATGTACAAAGCTTATTTAGAAACCAGTAAAAGACTTACTGAGCCGGAGCTCATTGAGGGGAATTGTCTGTCAAGAATCATAAATACAGTTTACAAATGACCAATTAGAGGTAAGGAAAGCAGTAGGCCAAAGACTTGATCTCTCTCTTAGTAGTACACAAGAAAGTGGAGGAACCTATCCAAGCCCTTTCCTGGGAGCTTCAGTAGATGATATTTCCTGTTTTGAGCATTCACAGCCTGTCTCTTGGCACTTCCAAGTGCTTTGGACTATTTCCCTGAATAACTGTACCCAGATGAAGGCTCCTGCAGGAACACACAGGATAGACTTAAGGACATAGAACTTACTGTTCTGTGACAGCCAAATTGGGTGGCAGGGAGGTGAGCCCATTGCCTGTGAGGAGCAGGACACGGAGGCGTGGCAGAATTCCCAGATCACAGATGGCCTCCGCATTAAGGCTGTTGAAGGAAAGATCCAAGAACTACAGTGTGAAGACAAAAGATGGGGGAACAGAAGCATTGTGTGTGACCATAATGTTCATACACGAGGCAAAAGTTAGCTACATTTTCCCCTTTTTGGAGAGCCTCATTGCCCACAGGAGTAAAATCCTCTCTGGATTTATGTTCAAGGTCTACTGGAGTCAGTTCTCAACCTATTTTCCAGTCTTAGTTGTGACTGCAAACCTTTATTCATCCTATGGTGAAGACCAAATTGATTCCTCTCTATTCCTGGCCCCATCCCACCTATAGCTCCCAGCTTGTGCTTTTCACTCAAACCATGCCTTTCTACCATGCATCCAAACCCCAGCCCCAACTGGAAGCTGCTTCCTTACAAAACCTTTCCTAATTCCCCAGCTGGACAGCATCTCTTCTTCCCCTAACTTTGAGTGCTTTATCTGAATTGTTCTCAGGAATTTATCAACGTTGGTCATATAAGGCAGCTAAATACATGTATGAGGAATAGTGATACTATTATATACAGTATAATATGTGTATTTTGTACTATAGGCATATGGATGTGCCTTATATAATGTCTGGAACACAGTGATAGACTAGATAATAAACCTTTTGAGGTCAATGGTCATTGTATTCTTATAACCTAGCACAGGACTTGACACAAAGTAGGTGCACATTTAAAAATTAGCTTAAATGAACTGGTTTATATGGATAAAGACCCCAAATTGCCATCCCAGAATCAATCACCTTCTAACTGGCCACCTGGATTCATAATATATTTGACTGGGGTATAGGGACCAGCTAGGAAGCTGAGTTTATCTCTGCAAAGACAAAGGCAAGCGGGGTAAATGACATGTGCCCAATCTCTGTTCTCCCTCCTGAGCCTCTCTAGACACTCACTTTAGCTTTTCTATACAACTGGTTTTCTCCCCTTCACCCCCTTTTCTTGTATGCTTCCCCTACATGCTGAAGCCTATGGAATGGGGTCAGTTTTGGTGTCTTATTTAACTGGAGTATGAGCAAGATCTTTGGTCAGCCTCATCGGTGTCATGTAGTCAGATGCATACTTGCTTCAGGTGACTGGGTTTGGTCTGCTGTAATAATTGGCTCTGCAAATCAAGGTTTAAGTTGTGGCTATGTGATTTGAGCAAATTACTTAATCTGGATTCCTATCTAATAAGTGGAAATAGGTAATTCTTGTATAGATGAAACCTTTAGCCTGGAGTCTATACATAGGAAGTGCTTAATAAATGTTGGCTGTCATCATCACCCCTTCATTTGTCAACCATATGCTGAAGGCTTCCTTTGTACCAGTCCCTGCCCTCTGGGAGTGTCTAGACTGCTTGGGCAGCTAGATACATACACATGTCTGTTAAGTAGCAATGCTGATGGGACAGATGTCTGGACACAGACTCACAGGGCACAAGGAAGGAATGGTCAGGTTTATCACAGATCAGGGCAGGCGTCACAGAGCAGGTGACATCTGAGTTTTCCTCAGAGTGATAGGTATTCACCATATTAGATATCTGGCTTGCTCTGAGAGCTATAGTAATTTGGTTATAATTGGAGCTCCTGGTATGAAACAGGCTTTGATAAGACAGGTAGGCCACAAAAAGCGTCAAGTACTAATGAAGTGCTGAGTTCATGCTACAATAAGCAAATTGAGGGTTTGAGGGTTTACACAAGAGGGTGACCCCACTTGGCTGAAGCAAAGAGAGGAGAAAGTTCTAGTAAGTTGGCTCAGATAAGTCTAGGTAAAGGTGGGGGAATTTCTGACCCTCATACTCATTATGTGACATCATTAAGACCTGTGGATTTTATCTACCTCCTTAAGATTTCTCATATTTGTTCCCTCCAATTCATTCTTCATTAGAGCAGCCAGAATGCTTTCCCTAAGATACAGGTCTAACCATACCACTCTTCAGCTTAAAATTCTCCAATGGGTCCCTATTATCCATAAGATAAGGTCTTAGCTCCTTAGCAAATTTTTCAGTGTTCTCTGCAGTCTTTCTTCTGCCACTTCTCCAGGTACTTCTATCACTACATTCTACTGTGTCTCAGTCTCCTTTCCAACTAGGCTGAGCTGTTCCATCAGTGTTCCAGTTCAGTTGTCAAGCCAAGGTCTGTGAGTCAAATCCATCCAGCCTTATGCCTATTTGCACAGTCTGTGAGCTAAGAATGATTTTTACATTAAAAAAAATTAAAATAAAGGAAGAACAGCATGTTACATATGGAAATTATGTGAAATTCAAATTTCAGCAGCATGAACAAAGTTTTATTGGAAGTCAGCCATGCTCCTTTGTCTACATATTTTCTATGGCTGCTTTCCTTCTACAACAGCAGAGCTGACTAGTTATGACAGTCATTCTTACTTGTGACCACATGAACCACAAAGCCTAAAATATTCTCTATGTGACCTCCTAAGAAAAGGTTGGTGCACCCCTGTTCCAGCTGCTTTGGCTATTTAATGTTGAATTCAAATTTGTTTTCCATGGAATTAAGGACAGCTCAAAGAAATGAAATTTTAGAATCACAGGTCATGGAATTTCAGAGTTGGCCCAGAATTTACACAGGAGAAATCTTAAGTTCCTGAGAGGGTAAATTATTTGGCCAAGGAGACATGGCAAAGTACAGGCAAAACTGACTAGAAACAAGATCTTCTCCCTGCTAGGTGAGGGTTCAAGTTGCACTGTTTTCAGATATGTAAGCAAAAATCAAATCATGGTGAAGTTGGGTTTTTCTATATTAGCTTCTGAAGAATTCTACTCTGGGTTTTTCTTGTCAGAAAACAAGGACAGAAGATTTTTAACCTGGCTGCTATATCTGCTGAGTCACATCAAGTTTTATTACACATCAACGATTTCATTACTGTGAGCTGCAAATTCAGGATATATGACAGGTTTATCTTTTTTTTTTTTTCAGGGAGCCCTTGCAAATCATAGAGATGAAAACAAAGGACTGGTCTGGAGATTTCCTTTTCTCATTTATATTCTGCAGCCTAACTTTGGTCTGTTCTCTCAAAAATAAATTTCCTTAGGTAAGGTTGGATCTGCTGGGTAAATAATCTTCATGAGATGCTATCAATATAAAATAGGTTACCCAAAAACTCAACCATGAGCAACTATTAGATGCCAAACTAGTCAGTTATGGGGTTGCAGCCTGTGGTCATGTCCCCACTCTGTGGCTAATGGCACTTGAAATAAGGGTTTGGAATGGTAGGATAGATTAAGACACAATACCTAGCACAATAAATGTCATACAGAGCTCAGTGACTACTCTCTGAAAAAGTAAAAAAACAAATAAATGAAGGTCTTAAGAGCCACCCCTCTTCCCCCAGGCCCAGGGTCCTGGAAATAGCTTCTTGTATCTCTAGAGCATATAGATAAACTTTCCCACCCTGCACTAAAATCTACTATGATTTTTTTTAACATCACACCAAATTGCATCAGTTGTTATAAATTTACTTTCACTTGATTTTATTGTACTTTTCAGAACTCTACTTCCTGTGCAACTCTGAGGAGTAAATCACTGCTATCTTAAATGTGACTTGAAATCATGGGAAGAAGTTACCATTACATTCAATATAGCATTCTTTAAGAATGCAGCCAGGCATGGTGGCACATGCCTGCAATCTCAGCTGTTTGAGAGGCTGATGCTGTAGGACTGCATGTTTGAGGCCAGTCTCAGCAACTTAGTGAGACCCTGTCTCAAAATAAAATGAAAAAAAAAAAAAAAAAGAAGAGTTAGGAATGTAGATCAGTGGTTAAAAAATAACAACAATAACAATATTAGAACATAAATTCCAATTAAGGAAAATGGTCATTCCAAGAGATTAAAACTTTTTAAAAACTCTGATATATAAAGCCCATCAACTGAAAAAGTCTTGTGGAGGGTCCCTCTCTCTGATAAAACAAAGATAAGTGAGGCTGTGTGAATGACCCTTGATGCTTGCACCTTAAATCACTGAAGTTACCAATTCTTTAGGTCAACACCAAGCTCATGACATGCAGACATTCTGCTAAGGTGTGAACTGGAAATGCTTTATTATGAGGTCAACACGTGGGGAAGAGGTCATTATTTAGTGAATGAGAGCAGCCTGGCCAGGTGCCCACCCATTCCTGGCTACACCTCCATTGCTCTCTCTTCTCCATATATGCACTGACTAATACATCGTAGCAAAAGTTGTATTCCTTTGTGAAAAGTGGCCCTCAAGTCTTAACGTTGAAAAAGCAATTAACTTGAAGTATGATGGCATGCATGAAAAATGTCTGATGTGGGAATTTAACTTAGAGAAAAATCAAGAATGGAAACAAAATTTTCAAACTGGAGTTTAGAGAATAGTTGCAGATGAACATATGTCTAGAGTCTGCTACAAAACTCATAAGAGTCTTATTGTGCTTCATTCTTACCTCTGGACCTATGGACCAGACCCACAGACTGCTCTACCCTAGCCCACTGTGACTGATGCAGCTCACTCAGACCACAGGGGTCTTTGACATCAGTCTATAATGTCACTAGTTCAGCTGGTCCAATATGCTGTACCTAGCTTTTTTTTTTTCTAAGAGAGAGAGGGACAGTGAGAGGGAGAGAGAATCAATTTTATTTAGTTTTTAATGCGGCCCTCGTTGCTCCAACACTTCATTGTGTACATGGTGCTGGGATTCAAACCCACATCCTCACGCATGCCAGGCAAGCATTGTAACCTCTGAGCCACCGCTCCAGCCCTTGTACCTAGCTTTTAACTTCTACGACTCTTCAATTCTGGATCCAGATCTCCCCTCAGACTCCTATGATACACTGTTTAAATCACTTTACTGCCCAGACTGTCTTGAACGTGAGTGTCCCTTGACACACCAATGGCCACAGGTATCATCCATCCTCCATCAGTGCAACCACATCACCACCACTACCCTTACCATCATCACCACACCCCCAGCCCCACCATCACCACCATCCTGGAGGCCAACCATGAAGTAAAGTTCCGGCGGTAAAGGCCCACAGGGCTCCTTCTCAAAAGTTATAACCACTAGATAATTCTATATTCGTACCTTATTGGGAAACAGATGGGCACAAAATCTCCCTACCTCCAACTTACTTCTAATAACTTAAAGTCTCCATATTTCACGTAGACTCTTTTGATGCCATTAAACGCGAGGTCCAGTTCCTTTAAGGCTGGAAATGTGTGAAATGCCTCTACATGGGGGAAGAGAAAGAGAGAATCTGCAGCTTGTAAAGGACTTAAGAGAAATATATTATTAATGCTCATTCACTGGGTTCTCACTGGGTCAAGTACTGTGGAAGGTGCTTTGTAAATATAGCCTCAAAATAGCTAGCAACACTCGAAAATACCTCCATTCTATGACTGAGGAAGTGGAGACTCAGACAGGATAAGTGATTTGCCAGAAATAGAATTGCTGGTAAGTGGAAGAACCAAGAATTGGAACTAAGTCCATTTAAAAATTATTTTTATTTATCTATTTTTATAGTGCTTGGGATAAAACTCTGGACCTCATGCCTGCAAAGCACGTGTTCTACCACTGAGTTACACCCCTGGCTCATCTCTGTTATTTGATTATGGAAGCTAAACATGCCCACCCACAGTAGTCAAACATCATACAAAAACAAACGTTCCCTTTAATCCCAAACACCCAGAGATAACTATTAAAAGTTTTATATATAATACGCCATACCTTTTCTCATATGTCTATTAAAATATACACACTTATTTTTATAAAAATGGAATCATATTGTATGCATTGTATTCTGGTTGCTTTTTTCCCTTAATAGTATGATGTGAAGATTATTCCATGTTAAAACATACAGATCTGTCTAATGTCTTGGTTATCTTCTATAATTCCCTGTTTGATAGGCTTTAGGCCACGTGGATAAAAGGTAATTAAGCTTTACCTCTCTGCATGAGAACTGTACCTTGGGTTAATTTTCTAGCCTTGTTTCTTTGGTAACCTGAAACAAATGCTATGGTAACTGCATTATTAGGCAATATTGCTTATGGTAAAAATTGGTAAATTGCATATGGACCAGGGGAAACTACAAATAAACTATAAACACCTGAAGAAGGTGCTTCCCTGCATGTGGTGACTCCTATAACTGGAACGTGAACTTTGTGGGAAGTCTAGAGCTATGCCTATGGACTATCACCAGGGATGTTGGCTCCTGTGGGCAATAAACTAGCTAGTGTGCTCCCCTCACTCTTTCCTTCCTCTACTGGGGATTGAACCCAGGACTGCTCTTCCATTTTAGATACATCTTCAGCCCTTCTCATGAAGTGAGACCTTCCTTGCATTTGGGATCCTCCTGCCTAGCCTCCTGAGTAGGTGGGATTACAGGTATGTGCCACCATACCCAGAGATAATGAGGTTTCTAAGCCAGGATGGCTTCTGCAACCATACAACAAGTGTCTCATAGTCTTACACCTGAGGTGACACCTGGTGTTACACAAGGGCAGGCCCCAGAGAATGACTCGTGGATGGCTGGGTGGACTGCCACATGGATGGCCACAAGGATTCCACTAAAGTTAACTCCTGATGCTGTACTATTGACAACTGTGTGAATTACTTTGCCTTCTAAGTGAGCCTGGTGTGCAGTGTGGCCTACAACAGGCTTGTGAGTCAGAGTGTTCAGTAGGGTCTGATAAATGACTGCTTTGTGGGCATTTCAGGATGCTTTCAGTAAATTACCTTGCACAAGAGTGTTTCTACAGAATAAATTCCTAGAACTAAACTCTTCCATTAAAGGAAAGACTATTTTAAATTTTGAGGGACACTGCAAAATTACCTCCAAGAGTTCATACCAATTTATTCTATTTCTACCAGTTGAATGCAAGAGTGCCCATTTCCATACCAACACAAGTTGTTAGTCCTTTTATTTTTGCCAACATTTGACAGGCAGAAAATAGCATCTTGGAGCTGTTTTGATTATCAGTGAGGCTGAGCACCTTTCCACATTCCTGTTGGCATTTTTTTTTGTCAAGCCCACATTTTGTATGTCAAGACAACACACTATCTCCTCAAGGCAGAGGCCTCATTGGGGGCTTCTTTAAAAACATTCCTCAAACTCAGTGCAACAAAACTGAACTCATCCCATGTTCCCCTAGGCTGCCTCCCTGCAAGTATGCTGTTTGTGAGTATCCCCTTGATCCCTCCTTCCCCTCACTCTCCCACTGCCTGTCAAGTCCTGTGAGTTCTGCCTCCTTCTCTCTCAACTCCCCTCCTCCTTCTTGTCATAGCCTGGCTCAGGTCTCATCTCCCAGGTTCCCTGACTTTCACACCATTTCTTATAGTCCTCCCTTCTGACAGCCACCACTGAACTTTTCTATTTAAGTCTTCCAAGGTTGTCTTTTGCCTGCTAAGTTAAGTTCAAGTCACTTAAGGCTCTTGAGGATGGAGTCCCTGCCACCTTTAGTTTTCTAATTTCTGAGTCGTTCCTATTCATTTTGGGGGGGTGAGGGGTTAGAGTTCAGGTTAGGTTCATTTGTATTTATACATGTAACCCTAATTCATTCTTTCTGCCAGAAGTTCCTCCTAACTGTCCAGCGTGGGCTGAATCCCACTTCTATGCTTGCATAGCATTTCCTAATTCCCTCTATCCTGCATCCTGCTCTTACTGTGTCATCTCTCCCACCAAACCACAAATTCACAGGAGCAGAAACTGGACACTCTCCCTTCTAAAGGCCAAGCACTCACCAGTAGGGGTCACTGTGGATTTGCTAAATAACTAAGAAGGCTTCCTGTTCCTCTAGGAGCACTTACAGGCTGAAACATCTATCTCATCTCAGTCTGCAAGGTAGCCTGCAAAGGGAGGAAGAAGGGAATTATCCCATTCACAGAGAGAGGGAGGCAGCAGCTCACAAAGAAATGCACCAGCACAGGGCAGCAATCGAGGTCTGTGTGCTCTCTCTGCACCCAGAACATTGCATTTCACAAAACAGAGGAGTGGCCAATCATGGATGTGTGGACAGAAATCATAACACAAGGACTGTGCTGGCCAGGAGGCAGAAGAGAATTTTCAAGAGCTCACCTAGAGGGAGCAGGTTTTCTGAGGCATTGATATAAATCACGGAATGAAAGTGCTTGAAATCCCTTTCCTTCACCTGTAAGAAGGCATTTCAGGAAAAACATAAGATTAGTTACCTACAGGGAAACCTTGCTGAAGCTCCAGAGCTACTGCCAGAAGGAACAAAGACCTAAAGGGACAGGGGATATCCTCAGCACAAGAGCAACCGTGTGTTAAGGGCCATAAGGGCCTCTCTGCTACTCTTTTTCTACTTTGAATGTACAGAAAAGCATAGTGAATGATGCATCAAAGACCCATGTAAACATCATCCAGGTTTATAAACATGAATATTGGGCTTGAAGTTTCTTAAAAGACAGAAACTTACAGGGCATTGACTACCTCCATCACCACCTCCCTCCAAGTTTTCCTCCCCAATCCCATAATAGCTATCTTGAATTGATGGTCATCAATTCCCATTCTTGTTTTGTGTTGTATTATGCACACACATCACATATATGTGTGTGTATTCACCAAATACATATAGTGTTTTAAAACTTTATATTAAGCACAATCATATGGTAGGCATCCATTGTGCAACCCGCCTTTTCACTCAAGGCTGTTTTCGAGATTTACTTATGCTGACACATGTGGCTCTTTTGAGGTTTGTATTCATATATGTAGCCCTAGTTCATTCAACTGAATTCCAGGGTAGTGTTCCACTGTTTGAGTACATTACAAGTTCTCTCTCCCCAGTTGATGCACATTTAATGCATTTCCAATTTTTCTTTATTACAATGATGCAATGTACATTCGTGTGCATGCCTCCTCATCAGAAGAGCTTTCTAAAGACATACCTCTATCAGGTTGTGGGCTCTTGTGATGGAAACTCAGTGTTGCACAAAGAATCACACCATGGCAAACTTAAAACCAGATGAATAAAGTAAGTTCCTTTAATTCACATCAAATGAGACAATGACAATATTAAATTTATAGCAAAAGTTTGTTTCCTAGTACTGTTTTTCACCCAATGAGTCCTTATCTGCCCTCCTTCCACATGACCGTATTTCCAGTCCCCATGGACTTTGGAGGCACAATAAACAAAACCAGAACAGCCAGGTGCTACCTCAGGTCTGGCTTACCCCAGTGTCTTTGCTGCTGGTCTCACCTGGGAGAACTTCAGGCCACTCACATTGATGCTACACAGGTCTGATGGCTTCCTCACACAGTGGTGCTTCAGCTGGGACACAGGACATAGAGTTAAGTCTCAAAGCCACAACAAAATGCAATTAAGTAAGCTATTTTTGTTCAATGTTATCTTGTTGGGCAATCTTACACATATGTCATAATTTGTTTATTCATTCATTCATTCATTATTCATCCATTAATTCACCAAATATTTACTGAGCACTATTTGGGGCCATTCCTACGCTAAATATATTAATAAACTTTCTTCTACTCCAATTAAACCCTTTTACATAGGTGGTATTATCTCCCTTTCTAAATGAGGTTAAGAGAGGTACAGTGTGTTGCCTAAGAGTTCACAGCTACTAACTGATAGAGCTATGATTCAAATCCAAATCCATAATCATTAAATCTGTTGTCTACCAAGTCACTCTACATAATTAAAAAATTAGAAGCAAATCTCAACCATCTAGGTTTAATGGAACCTCAATCCTTTTTTCTGTTAATTATGATACTTATTTGTTGTATTAAGGCTCTGAATTAGGTATTGGGAAGACAATGGGAAAAAAGCAGAAACATTCCATGGTTTCATGGAGCTTACAATTTCATGGGAAGCATTTATCAATGTGATAAATATTTTAAAGGAGAAATTTGAGATCTTATGGAGATAGTAATAGGAGTAACTATTACAGATAGTAAATTTGGTCTGAAAATGAGGATATAATTACTTGAGAAGTAAAATTCAGCTGAGAACTAAAAGCTGAATAGGTGTCAGTCCCATGAGCCTGCAGGCAGGGCTTGGAAAAGCTACCCAGGCAGGAAAAAAAGGAAGTGCTTTTGAGAGGATAAAAAATACAACAAGGTTTGAGAGGCAGTCCTTATATCATGTGGGGCAATACTGGCTCTGTGAAGGAGTGTGGGTTTTATTTCACAAACAACAGAAAGCTGTCAGAGATTTGTGTGTGTGTGTGCAGGGACTGATAGTAGTTTTATAAAAATGGGTAAGTCTGATACACATTGAAAGGATGAGAAGACAAGGCAGACATTGCGACCTTTCCAATAATAACTTCTCTACTTCTTCCTTCTTAAAAACATCGGTGTTATTTATATTTCTCCAAGTGGAAATGTTCTTAAGCCCCAGCTCTAATCTAATTGTCTGAGCCAATCTCAGAGGTCTCATTCTTCTAACTGATGACTGGACATGTGACATAGGTCTGGCCAATGAGATACTGTCTGCTAAGGGTAGGGATGGGTGACCAGTTTGGGGAAGCTTTTTCTTACTTCTAAAAATAGACGTAAGACAATTACCATCCTTTCTCTACCTCTGAATGTTATCCTCTATATGTGATAACTGGAATTGCTATAGCCATCTTGGGACCATGAAGTCTATCAGCCCAAAAGAGCTTATCAACATACCGAGGATAGAAGAGCAGAAAGATGGAAGGAATCTGATCCTTGGAAGATGTTATGAAACCAGTAAATTAATCTACCCTAAACAATGTCTCTGGCTTGTTTTTATGCGAAATAAAAGCATCCCAATTGGTTCAAACTAGTTAGGAAGTTACTGGATTATTCCAATAACAGATGGTGGTGGTCAAAGTTAAGGGCACTAGCAGTAGAGACGAAAAGAAGACAAACTGACAACTGTTTAATAAGTTGCAGAACTTAAGATAGTAAAGGAGAAGCAATAACCCCAGGTTAATGGCTTAGTAACTGGATAGGTAGTAGTGCAAATGTAGAGACAGTATACTAAGTGTTGGGAAAAAACTATGTCTTGGGACTTGGAGTAAGAGAATTGGTGTGGTAGCTTAATATGAGATGCCAGTAGAATTCTCAAATGAAACTATCCAATAGGTAGAGTGGGCATTCCATTACTTAAAAAGCATCCATGTAGCTTCTGCCACCCAATGTGGCAAAATAGGCAACAAGCCATACTGATTAAATGTGGGAATGTATATGTACAGTCTCCCTCAGTATCTGCTGCAGATTGGTTCCAGGATCCCCCTTGGATACCAAAACATATAGACGCTGAAGTCCCTTATGTAAAATGGTGCAGTATTTGTATATATTGTATGCACATCCTCTTGTATACTTGACACCACATTCAGATTACTTATAATATCTAGTACAATGTAAATAATATGTAAACAGTTGATATTATATTGCTATGGAATAATGATAAGGAAAAAAGTTTGCATATATTCTATACAAACAAAATTTTTATTTTTTTAATGTGTGGTTGTTTGAATCTGTGGAAGTGGAAGCTATTGATATGCAGGGCCAACTGGACTTGGAAATGAGGGGTAGGGAAAACCACTGTGGAATGTGTCCCTCCTCAGTTCTGCTGTTTCAGTCCTCCTCATTCTTAATGAGAAGTGTTAATAATGAAGCAAGTTGCACAGGTTCTGGAAAGAGCTATCCACTTGAGGTGAGACAAAACCAACAAAGTTCTATTTCAACCTCTGATCTAATCAGACACTTGTCTCTTGGGAACCATAAACAGAATTTAGGGACAAAGCAGCTGCCAGAGAATTCTTCTCAGGGACCCCTAAAGTACTGTGCTGGTCATTAATACTGATTTACAAAAATGTCTTTCTTTGTAAAGCCACTGAGGCACTGCAAAGAGCAGATGTGAAATTACCTGGCTGGTCTCTTATGCAGCCACCCCAATTTTCTTCATAAAGCCTGGCCCAGGCTTCGAGTAATACCCAGTTAGCTCTTCTAGCCTTCAGCAAGGCATGAAAGACAAAGGCAAAGACTGAAGGGGACCACCCCAATCCCACTTGGTCCTGATGAAATCACCCACCGCATGGCAGAATAGAACAGAATTTTTCTAGCCTACTCTGGGCTGGAATGGGATTCTCAGTAAACTCTTTCCCCTGCAACTATTCCTTTGCCTCTCCTACTCAAAACGAGAGTTTTTACTTTAGAGTCAGTGATCCAGAGTCCTGATCCTGGCCCAGCCCTTTTCTGGCCGTGGGACCTCAGTCATAGCAAGTTACTTCTTGGGGTCTTGGTTTTCCCATCTGCCCAATGGCAATATTAAAAGGGATGGCAACATTGTGTCTATCTCATAAAGAAGGCTTCACAGCTAAAGAGAGCTTGGGGTCCTTTCATCATCCAGGCTGTATCTGCCAACACTACTCTCATATTTTGGAGTAGGATAGGGGTAGCTGTGCCAGAACAGGGCAACTCCTTGCCCCCAGTTAAGACAAGGGCAGAGCAAGTTAAGTCCTCCCTCCACCCGCTTCCTTGGCTGATGCTGCCAGGCACTCCAGGATGCATTTACTCTCACCAGAAAAGCCCGATCCAGGACATGTCCAGGAATGTCCACTTGACTTGCCCGCGGAAACCCTTTCTTTCCCACAACCTCAAAAGAAACCTTCTTCTGGCTTTCCCGACCTTCAGTGAGTGCCTCACCCACACCCTTGGGCTTCTTCTTGAGGTTACCTTTCCGAGCCACTAGCCAGTGCCCTCGACCTGTTGGGAAGATCAGAACAGTGAGAAAGGGTAAATTCCAAAGCAATTACAAGATAGTTATCTCTAACTAGAATAAAAAATATCTCCTGATCACCTAATATGCACCTGAACAGCTCTGTTGCTGGTCAGGGGTATCTGCATATCTATCTCATTTAAGTGGCACCTGAGCCCATATCACTGTCCCTATTTTACAGAAGGAAGGGCTTAGACTAAAAGAGGTAGAAGGATCTGCCCAACTCTCTCCTTAATATATTTTATATCCAAACTCTTGTTTCTTTGAGACCCAAGATCAAGTATTTCCTGTTGTGTGAAGTCCTCCCTGATCCCCTCTCAGTAAAATAGATCATCCTTTCCTGAGCCAGTTAATGCCCCATTGGTTGTCTTTTAGGTAGCATCAATGTGTGACCTCAATGGACTCCATCTTCCAAGACTTTCATGATTACAGGGGAAAGGTCGTGTTAGGAACTCAGAATAAGAAAATGACATTTAAACAAGCAAGCAAGCAAACAAACAATACACGTTCATTGTAAAAAGAATTGGAGAATTTAAGCAAAAAGAATATGAAATTTACTGGTAAGTTCACCTAACAAAAATTGATGGTGATATTCTGAAATCTGTTTTCTCTTACATTAGCAATTTATTTACTGATGGAATTCATTGTAATCTATAATTGTTTTTATTTATTGCTTATTAGTGTCCATCTATTCCTCTGGAGTGGAAACTCTATAAGAGCAGGGACTTTATCTGATTTCTTCATCTCAGTATTCCCGAGGCCTGAACAGCATTTACCACAGTGTAATTATTGCTGAATGAATGACTTAATGAACTCCAAGCTATAGCCCCTGCCAATACTTTCTGAACATCTACATTATTTTGGAAGCTGAGGTTACATGAATGAATAAAACAGAAAACCTGACCCCAAAGAGCTCAATAATACATTAGGCACTGTGGAAGCCCAGCACATGAGCAGGATCTAGTAAGTTGAAAGGCGTTCACTAATGGACTTTGAAAAGCAGGCAGTCTGGGCAGAGGAAAAAGTGTAAGGAATAACCGGAGGTATGGAAGATCAGAACAGCACAGCTATGGGAAACAGTGTGGTGCCTCTAACCACCAGCTTGCTTCTGAAGCAGCCCCTACCTTGCCTCAGGGATTCCCTCCCGCACCTGATCACTGTTGCCAATTCTTTTTTTTTTTTTTGAGAGAGAGAGAGAGAAAGAATCAATTTTATTTATTTTTTCATCAGGTTTCTGTTTTTCTGACACTTAGTTTTTGTGTATGTGGTACTGTGGTTCGAACCTCCTCCTCACATGACAGGCAAGTGCTCTAACCACCTGAGCCACCACTCCAGGCCCCAATCCTGCTTCTGATGTGAGCCATTTCCCACTCCCACTCTAGGTCTGACAGTACAGAGAGCCTGTTTCCCAAGCTGTCCCCACCTGGAGCATGGACTTTGATTCTCTTTTATCCTATCCTCATATCCTTGACTCCTGCAGCCTCCAGTCTAAGTTGAAGCCAATTCTCAAAATGGCTGACAGAAAAGGCCCAAAGTGTGTCAGGAGATCAACAGGAGGAGAAAGAAACAAGAGTCAGTTCATGAGAAGTCTCCCAAACCAGGTAAAACGTTGTAATGGGGTAGGTGTCTAGCGGAAGGAGATTCAGAGAGAGGGTTTTTGGTTTGTTTGGGTTTTTTTTTCTCTGTAATTCTTCATTTTGAGATAATCTTAGACTTCCAGAAAAGTTTCAAAAATAATACAGTATTCCCTTGCAGCCATTACCCAGATGTTATGTAACCATAACATAATTACTTTTTAAAATTAAATTTTTTCATTCATTCAACATAGTCTTTACATATTGGAGGGAATCATTGTTACACATTCATGAACACATGGATGTTGACAAAGCAAGCCAAGGCTGATGCCAGTTCATGATCTCCCCTCTTTGAGTTCTCCTTGTTCCCATGTTTCCCCTACTTTATCCCATGTTAGCTGGGCTTCTCATGGACATTGAGGGTTCCCAATTGGATTGATAACCTCCCCTACTCCATCCCTCCAGCTGCCTTGATATCCCCCCTGGTCCCTCCCTTCCCTTCCTGCCCCCCTCCCTTCACCCCGCAGCATCATAGCCATGGTTCCCCTGCTTGTGTAAAAATTCACCCATGTTGAGGTTATTATTAGCTTAGCCAACTCTCAGTCTGTCTCCTATTGTATTCTAGCTTTCACATATGAGCGAAAATATTCAGTTCTTGAGTCTCTGAGTTTGGGATATTTCAATCAGCATATTTTTTTCTATCTCTCCATTTGGCTGCAAATGCCATGATATCATTTTCCCTCATAGCAGAGTAGAACTCCATTACATATATGTACCTCAGTTTTTTAATCCACTCATCCAGTGAGGGGCATCTGGGTTGGTTCCAAAGTTTTGCTATTGCAAATTGAGCTGCTATGAACAATGATGTGGCTGTGTCCCTGTAGTGTGCAAATTCTAGCTCTTTCGGTAGATTTCCAGAGCAATGGAATCAACCATCTGTGGACTGACACTTCTGATACCACGTACCAAAAAAATCTTTTCCTCCACTAATTTCTTCTTGTCAGGTATTTTCATCACAATGATACAAAAGCTGACTGAAACAGAAATTGATTCTGAGGAGTGGGATCATTGCTGTGATTAACATGATTGTGTGATTCAGAAGCCTTTGGAAATGGTTCATGGGAGGAATTTGGAAAAATTTGGAAATGCAGGATAGAAAAGCCTTGCATGTTGTAGGCAGAGCTTACTGGTGATTCTGATAGGAGCCCAGAAGACCAAAATGCCAATAAGAATATAGACTGCGCTCAGAGGTTTCAGAGGGAAAAGAGGACTCTCTTGGGAATTGGACTAGAATGTATTACTTTCTGGCAAAGAATGCGTCTACATTTGGCTCATGTCCTGAGACTGAGTGAGGCTAAATTTAAAAGTCATGGACCAATTAATCTGGTGGAGGAAATTTCTTTTTTTTTTTATTGGTTCAGCATCCACTTACAAAATGAAGGGATTCATTGGTTCACCTTCATACATGCATACATGTTGATTGAGTTGTTTAACCTGATCCTTGTTCAGGATCTATCCTCTTGTCCCCACTCTCCAATCTCATGACTTCTCTATAGTTTCCCCAAGTTACAGAAATTAGTGACCATATACATGTAATTTACACACTGAAATTATTAGATTTATATGCCTGCCTGTGTATATTTGGGGTTCAAATAGGAGTCAAATATACTCCATAGTGTTGAACACCTCCTGTTTACCCTCCCGTTCCTCCCTCCCTGCCCCCTTCATTGCTATAGTCCCCACAGCTTACATGTTACTTCAGATTTGGTGGGTCTATTAAATAAACTTGACTAACTTTCATCCTGTCTTGGGCTTTACTCTGGCTGTGGTGGAAGAAATTTCAAGGCAGCACAGCATTCAGTCAGCGGCATGAATGCTGCTTTGGCTTTTTTGTACTGTGAGAAATGGAATCAGAAATAGAGAGAGGTAAAGAATTTTTAAAACTTTCAGTTTGTCTAGAAAAGTGCATGTAAAGATAGGGCCAGGGTAAGTGTGCTTGTTAAAGAGATTACAGCCACCAAAGAGATACTAAATACCTTACATGGAGATGCTAGGAAAGATGCCTTAAGGGCATCTCAGGATTTTAAAGACCACATCCATTACAGGCTCCAGGATACAGAAAATTTATTTGAGATCATGGGAGTGCTGTGCTTGCAAGAGGTGGGGAGGCTAGGAAGTTGTTTTATCATACTCAGCTAAGCAGGCACTCAGAGGCCACTGTGGTCATGATTCCAGGGGGCACAGGTACTGCACAAGCTGGCAGCAGACCTTGGGGTTATTCACAGGGTGGTGGTTCTGTAGGAACACAGAATGCTAAAGTTACGAGGTCAGGAAGACTTCCACCAAGATTGCAAAGGAGGACGGGGGAGGCCAAAGTGCAGCATGGTTGAATGTCCTGCAGGCTGTCCTTGAGAGGGTGATGTGTGAAGCTGTAAAGCTGAAGCTGGGATGGAGTTCCAGGAATTAAGAGATGTCAGTAATGTGGAATTTTTGCCAAGAAAAGCTGCTGGCTTCAGTGAGCAATAATAAAAGAGAGCCCATATGAACTGCAACCAACAAAGTCAAAGAAGCAGGGCTGCCCAAGTGTTCTGGAGACTATATTTTGCATCCATCAGTCCTAGATGCTGTACACAGAGTTATGGACCTGTCTGCCTGGATGGGCTTCAGTCTTCTTTGGCCACATTCTCTCTTTCTATGTCCCTCTTTCTCCCTTTTGGAACAAGAATATTTACTCTGTGCTACTGTATATTGGATATATGTAACTTGTGTTTTTTATTTTTACAGGCTCACAACCAAGAGTTTGCCTTGAGTTTCAGAGGAGACTTTGGACTTGGACTTCTGGGCAATGCTGACATTGTTAAGACTACAGGACTCTTGGAGTCTAAATGTATTTTGCATTTTGAGATAGACATATTTTGGGGCCAGGAGCAAAATGTCATGGTTTTGATATGAAGTGTCCCTCAAAAGCTCCTGTGTTTCTGCAGGAATTTTCAGAGCTGAAATGATTGGATTATAAAACTGGTGACCTAATCAGTCCATCCTAGTTTGAATGAACTGGGTGGTAATAACTGCAGGGAGGTGGGCCATGGCTAGAGGAGGTGGGTCACTGGGTGCATGCCCTGGAAGGGTGCATCATCCCTATGGCCCCTTCCATCCCCAGCCCCTTCCCTGCTTCCTGGGTGCCATGAGAAGAGAAGCCTCCTTTGCCATGCTCTTCCTCCAAGATGTTCTGCCTCACCTTCAGCAGTGGAGTCAGTCATCTATAGACTGAGACCTCTGATGTCATAAGCCAAAATAAACTTCCTCCTCTAAGTTGTTCTGGTTGGGTATTTTGGTCACAGCAATGCAAAGCTAACTAAAACACCAAGTAATTTACATTTGTACAATATCAGTTACTAATCTCAGCCTTTCTTTGAATTTTGTTGTTTTCTCACTAATGCCTTCTTTCTGTTCCAGGGTCCTATCCAGGATCTCAAGTAGCATTTGGCTATAACAGTTCCTTAGTCTGCTCTAATTAATGATAGTTCCTCAGTCTTTCTTTTTCCTTGTGTAAACCTTGACACTTAGGAAGAGTACTTGTCAATTATTTTGTGAATGTCTACCAATGTGCACTTGTCCGATGTTTTCTTCCCTTAGATTAAGGTTTTGCACTTGGCAAAGATACCATAGAAGCAAATTGTGCCTTTCCCTATTTCTGTTGATGATCACTCAAAATGATCTCTCTCCTGTCTCGTCTCTCTATTGGGAAGTTACTATCTCCGCCTTCATAACTAATAAGTATACGCTGAGACTATTCAAATGTCCTGTTACTCTTCATACCTTCACTTACTCTACCATCTATGATAGTTATGTATCAGCTTTGCTAGGGTGTAATATGCAGTTTTTCAGTCAAACATCTATCTACGTGTTGCTGTGATAATATTGTGATAATTAGGTGTGACTAATATTTACAATCATTCGATGTTTAGATTAAGAGACTGTACTTGATAATGGAGGTGGGCCCTCACTCAATCAGCTGAAAGACCTGAAGAGCAAACCCTCAGGTTTCCTGAAGGAAAAAGAAATCTTGCCTCAAGATTATAACATCAGCTCCTCCTCAGAGGTTCCCTCATCCCTGCGATCACATAAGCCAATTCCTGAAGAGAGAAAACCTGAACCTCCTACTCGTCCTGTTCCTCTGAGAACTCTAATTGATACAACATCCATAGATGGTTCTTACCTGAAAAATTATCGTGATATTTGAATAGTGATTATCATTTTCCTCCATTCTGTCTACATTTATTAATTAGATTCTACTGTAAGGAAAAGCTGTTCCTTTTCCCCCACTTATTTATTTATTCAAATTATTTCTGTCAGGATGGACTCATGAATATTTATTTATTCATTGGTTTCCAACACACTCTTACCATTATTTATTTCATTGCTCAGACTGTTCCAACCTTGGCCATAGCTCTGTTGTTTGGTGCCTGTGTCCTTTCAACCTGCCCCTGTCACTTTTGTGGTTACTTCTTTATTTTCTGGCACCACAAGCTGTTCTAGACTCAGCCTGCATTTTTTTCCTGCCCCAACCCTGCAAACATCAATTTCTCTGAGAAACCCTTGTTTACTTCAATGCAAACAGAATTTAGAAGCCAAGATCTAGGCAACAGCTATATTCTTCACTATTAAGGTATTACTGTTCCTCACACAGGTATATGTCTATGTTTATTTCTAAATCTACCCATCTGTGTGTGTGCATGAGTGCATGTGTGCATGTGTGAGTGAGGGGTGGGGAGAAACCATGAATTCATACTGACAGTTCCTTTGGAGGATTTTAAATAAGTAGGGTGGCCAGGGAAGGTCCTTATGTAAAATGTGAAATATTCAAGAGAAGTGGGTAGAACAGACTGGAGGAGAAAGTACTTCCAATATGCTATGTAAGCAGTACCCCCTTGTCTGCAGTTTTGCTTTCTGTGGTTTCAGTAACTGGCAAGCATCTGCAGTCTGAAAATATTATATATAAAATTCCAGAAATAAAAAAAAATTCACAAGTTTTAAATAACTGTCAGTACAGTACAGATATATATATATATATATATATATATATATAGTTATAACTATATATACATTAATCTCATACTGTACCTAATTTATAAGTTAAACTTTATCATAGGTATGTATTACAGGAAAATATAATTTATACAGGGTTTAGGCTATCCACAGTTTCAGGCATCCACTGGGGGTCTTAGAACATCCACAGATAAGAAGGCCTACCATACATAATAATTAACAAGTCACTAAATGTGGTATAAACAATATGTACTTTTCTCTTGCCCTACCCTTTCAAAGCAACAAATACAATTCATATTTATAGACCATGATCTATAGGTCTCTTCTCAGTGTTAGGAAGAACTCCTGCTTCATGGGAAGTTTTAAACTAGAAATATATTTGAAAACATATTTAGCAGAGTTAAGCTTAAACCATTTTTATTTAGGAACTGGGCAGAATGTCATCAAATAAGAGACAAAGTTGGAAAGATACACACGAGGAAGACTGAGGCCTGAGGTAGGCAGATGCCTTGTTGGAAGTAGGAAAAGGTGGAGCTTCATGGATGGGAAGTTTGGCTAACTGGAATCAAGGCTAGAACATCCAGGGAAATAAAAAGCTATGTAAAAAGAGCATTGTGGAAAAGGTCATGGAATAGGGTAAAAGACAGTAGATAAGGGCAGGTTCGGCTGAGAATGACAATATCAGCTAGAGGAGCCACGAGAAGACTCTGAACAGGAGTGGGCATTGTGGCTAAATGCACCCTCAGAAGGCCCACTGCGGCTGCTGTGAGAAGGCATAAGCTGGGCGGGGCAGGAGGTAACGACAGTAAAAAGGCTGGAGAGAAGGACATGAACGTGAGGAACAGTGTGAAGCAGGAGCTGGGTGTGAGGATAAGGTACTGATTTGAGAGTCATCTGACCTTCCTCTGGCATCCGAAGTAGACTTTTGGCGGGAAAGCAGTTGTTCAGGTAAGGCTTCCCATCATCCAGCTTGTAGACTCCTGAGGAGGCCATCTCCCTGAGGGCCAGCAAGGACAGGGAGGTGTCAGAAAAGCAAGAAGTGGCAGCAGAGCTCTCTCACCCCAATGCTGCTTGTGAGCCCACCACCATGTCCTCCCTCTGAGGCCCAGGAGGCCCACTGCTCTGCTTCAGAAATGGACTGGCCATTTAGACGAAGAAGGAGACGAGGCCCTAGGTTCCAGCTTAAATCAGTCATAATGCAGAGGACTACTAGAAAGACCATTGTCTTTAGGCTCCGCAGATCTGGTTTGAATCCCAACTTTGTCTTTTATTCTATCCCTCTGAGGATAGAACTAAGGTTCCATCACCTATAAAATGAGGGCTATAATCCTACCCTAATAGAGAAATGAGGGCTGGAGCGGTGGCTCAGTGTTTACAGTGCTTGCCTGGCATGCGAGAGTACATGGGTTCGAACCCCAGCATCACCTACACAACGAAGTGCAGGAGCAAAGAAAGCCACATGAAAAACTAAATAAAAATTGATTCTCTCTCTCACTGTCCCTCTCTCATAAAAATATGAAAAGGTCAAGTGAGAAAGGTACTTGGTACATTTTAAGGGCTCACTAGATGTTTTCTGTTTTAACAGAGTTCAGAGAAAAGGGATCTCACATTATTTGGGTACATAATGGATTTAAAGTGGATAAATAGAATTTAAATTGTGCACTGAGTTTGCAGAAAGAAAGATAAACATCCCAGACAGAAGGGGTGATAGGACTAACAGCATGGTGGTGTGCAGTAAAGAAACAACCAGAAACAGGAAGGGCATGGATGTGTGTGTGGGAGTCCTGGACAGTAAGGCTGGACAGGAAGGACAGTGCTGGCTCCCGATAGGCAGTTAGTGTCAGCTTAGGCGTTCAGGCTTTATCCTGTAAGTGACTGAGAGGCATGGATGATTTCTGAGCTGAACAGGGCCGTGACTCAAGCATGACAAAAGTAACAGTGACTAGCAAGTATGATCGCAGGTAGGGGAGTATGACAGCAAACCAGCGGTGAGTGGATGACGGCCCACGTAGACAAGTGAAGAACTAAAGAAAGTAAGATAAAAAGACAAAAAAAGGAAAGGAGGGGGGAAAGGGAAGAGAAAAAGAGGAATGAGAACAACTGGAAGAAGCAGTATTTACAGTATGCACAAAGGAAGAGCAGTCTCTGGAGGACTCCGAAAGAAATTTGAGAGAAATAGAAGAACATGGGGGTAGAGGATGGGCAGAGAGCTGTCAGGTAAACCAAAGGAAGAGGGAGTGAACAGCAGAGAATTCAGGTAAGGTGAGGCCAAGAGGAACTAGGAGGTCAGTTCCTAAGGAAGGATGGAGTTAAAGTCTGACATTCACTACGTATGGAAGAGTGAGTAGAAGGGCGGAAAGTGCGAACAGTGAATGTAAGTGGTCAAAGAAGGCTGGCTCTGAGGCAGAGGAGAGAATCAACTGGGAGGCCAGGCGAAGTTAAGGGAGGGGCAGACAGCACAGCGAGGACCAGGGGAGGTGAGTGAGGTGCCCTGAGAACCTTAAAGGGGACACTTGGTCTCTCTCGCAGAGGGGACAAATGCAGCGTCAGCACTTGCCTCTATTCTAGTCCCCACTACAGAGCATGGCCTCTGGCGTCACACTACACAGGTTTGAATCCTAGCTATGACATTAACTGTGTGGCCTTGGGCATGTAACTTAACTTTTCTATGCCTTTGAAATGTGAACAGTAAGTGAACCTACTTCACAGGGCTATTCTGATGAGGAGATGCTGTGAAAGGACTTAGAACAGTACCTGGCACCTGAGCTGGCACACAGTGATCATTTTTATGATGATTATTAACAGTGTGAGTAAGGCCTGGCTACTTCTCTAGACAGAGATTAAGAAGTGGTGGTGGTGGTGGCGGGGGAAGATGAGCAGCCCAACCCAGCCATCCCTGAAGGAGCAGGAAGGGCGTCTAGAGCACAGGGCAGCGTTTCTCCACTAGTGGCAAGGAGAGAAGGAGGCTCTCTCAGGGACAGTCACGATGTGGAAGAGATTGCAAATATCCCAAGTACCCTATTTCCCTACCACCTAAAGAATAAAAAGAGCACAAAAGAAATAACCTTCACTTCCTGTCTGCTGTGCACATGTGGACCTGCAAGAACATGCTCAAAAGTTGGGAACAGAGTATGGTTCTGATTCTAGGGTCTGACTTCAGATTTTATTATTCTTCTCTCCAGTGTTGAATACAAAAATAATTCCTCAAAGGAATGAATACCCCCAATCATAATTGTATTTATCATTCAAGGATTTTGAAGTTAATAAATTTGCTGAGTTAAGAAAAAATATGTAACTTTGTCATAGTCTGACGTTAGTTTATTGGTGCATTATAATTATACATCATAGTGGGATGCCACGTTTGTACATGCACATAACACGGCTTGATCATAACTTGATCATTCCCCTTTCCATTCCCTTTCCCCTCTCCCTCCTTCTTCCTCAACAGTCTAGTCTCAATCTTGCAATAACATACATTTTAATCAAGAGTTAAAAATGTAAATGGTTACAGAAGTTGGGCAGGCCACAAGAGTCAGTGAAGAAAGCTGGATGTGAGAGAAGGAAGTGGAAGGGCGAGTGTAAGTGTATTGTGAGTATGCAAGTGCCTACAGGTAACAACTGTTCAGCTTTCACCAATCATTGCTGTGTGGAAATGTAAGTCAATGCTGCCAGATATTCCCTTTGTTTTTTTTTTTTTCAAGAGACATCTACTGGGGCTGGAACAGTGGCTCACTGGTTATAATACTTGCTTGGCATGCACGAGGATATGGGTTCGAGCCCCAGCACCACGTACACACACTAAGTGTCAGAGAATGAAAGCCACATGAAAAACTAAATAAAATTGATTCTCTCTTTCTCTTCCATTCACTGTCCCTCTCTCTCTTTAGAGAGAGAGAGAGGGAGAGAGAGGGAGACATCTCTGCCTTTTATGTGAAATCTCTTGATTATTGAATGTCTACAACTAATCTGCCATTTTGAAACAACATGTGGGTCAAACCAAACATCTAGGAACCAGATTCAACTCACAGGCTACCATTTATTTTTTACTGACTGAAATTTTTTGATCTTCATGATGTTGGAATCAAATAATTAAGTCCTATTTTTTTTTTTAAAAAAAACCTTCTCATTACCTGGCTTTTCAAATTCAGTAACAAACATTTCCTTTTGTCTGGAAATGCACATTTGGGTATTACCCAATGCAACCTGGACATCATCTTAGCCCCAGTGCGCCTCTCTCTCTCTCTCTCTCTCTCTCTCTCTCTCTCTTTAAGAGAGAGAGGGATAGTGAGAAAGAGAGAAAGAATCAATTTTATTTAGTTTTTCATGTGGCTTTTGTTGCTCTGACACTTCATTGTGTACATGGTGCTGGGGTTTGAACCTGCGTCCTCAGACATGCCAGGCAAGCACCACAATCGCCAAGCCACCACTCTAGCCCCAAGGCCCACTCTTTTTATCCTATACATATAACTGATCATTGGGTTGTGACCATTTTGGCTCAGATAATGTTGTAATGTTCTGTTCTTCTCCAGCTCCACTGTTTTTCACTAAATCTTTCAGCTTATCCTGCCTAGACTACTGCAATTGTCCTCTGCCCATTAGGTGTAAAGGGCAGATGCCTGAGCCTTTCCCCACTAAAATTAAACCCAGGGCCTTGTGCCTGCTATGCAAGTACCCTACCGTGGAGCTACACCTCCTCCTGAGCCCTGTCTTGAAGGTCCTTGGTGTCCAGAGTCCTAACCTTTTCAGCTCTAGTCCGTCCTGCTCATTCAGGCTTATGAGGTCATTTTTGAAACCCAAAATACACCATTCACATTTAGTCTCCACAGTCTTTGTTCTGGGTGTCCCTTCAACCTAAAAATCATTTTTCTTCTTATTCACTTGGTTGATCTCATCTTTTAACATTCTGAACCACTGCCACTTCAAAAACCTAAGTTTCCTTTTAGGGGGCTCCAGCCATTCCCAAATCTGCTGTGGGACATCTTCAGACAATTTGAGGTAGCAGAGATTTGGAAATCTGCAGGTCCCTGGCTGGGGGAAGGGGAGCCATGTGAAAAATGTGGGATTATGAAATGGAAGGTTTGAGATGAGGTCAATACAAGGAAGAGGAGTGTAGGAAACTGGGAACTGTGTCCTGAGAAAGTTTCCTGGAAGTAACAAGTATGAAAAGTAAAGTGGTGCGGTGGGAAGGGAAACAATTTGGGAAACAGGAAGCTTAAGTTTGAGCCTATTTCCTACAGCTAAGTACAATGACATTCGGAAAATCACTTTACATTTTTGTGCCTCAGATTTCCCACACATGAAATGAATAAAAAATTCTGTTCCTCAGAGACTTATATTAAGAATTAAATGAAATAATGGATAAAATGTATAGAAAAAAGCATATTTCTAGACCCAACTCAGTTGTTACCCCTTCCCAAAAGCCTTCACTGACTTTTCTAGCGGGTAATAATTATGCTTTTGCTAAGCCCTGAAATTATTTCTTCAGTTCCTCTTTCATGACCTGAGTGATTTACATCCCACAAGATTACTAAAAATCATGAGGGTCTCCTTTGAGGAACTACATACCAAGTTTGGAAACATGTTCAATTTATGGTCTCTTTCCCATCCTTGGGACCTAACTTATAGGAAGTATCCAAAAGACATGTGTGAACCAAATGAAGGATATGATAGGACTCTTGGGTGCATGCATGTGTGATCTAATTAGAATCTAAGCTCCTTCAGGGAAAGGACAACATCTATGGTATTCAATAATCTATCCTTAGATCTCATAAATGTCTATGGAATAAATGAATGAACATTGGTAGTTCCTTTGGTCCAAAACAGGGCACTATGAATTTTCTGATCCCTACAGCCCTTAATTCTACTAGTATATACAGTACTTATCACTTCAGTATAATTGTTTGCTCCCCTCACCAACTTCTGCCCTCTATGGAGTCTATGATTACCTTTTAACACATGTAACCTTGGCACCTGGCAGAGCCTAGAACTTACTAAAAATATGTTGGGAAGATTAATGAGTAAGTGGATTGATGGAACAGATTCACATTCAGTCGATCTGTCTTTCAGGAAATCTCTCTAGTGTCCAACCACACTTGTCTGCTAGATATGTAAATGAAGAAATGAATGAGTAAAACACTGGCTAAGAAATATTAGAGATGATGACTGCTGGAGAAGCTTCCAGTAACTTACAGAATATTGGGACCTGGTTTCAGGTCTGTATATATACCATACTTACTTGATCTTTAATTTTGGGAATAGCTCCTTGATTTCCCTTTTTTTGTGTTTCTTGACCTGTTTCTTCACCTGTAAAATAGATATTACAATCTTAGTCTGTTACTCAGAATTTTTTAACTTTATTATAAATTATATCCTACTGTGAGCTTCTGCCCAAAATTTGTCTTGCAAGGGTTTAGGGGAAAAACATGAGACAAATGATCCAGGGTAGAGCTGAATATAGATATACAGACAGAGACAGAGGCATAGACGGGAAGAGGAATAGAAGAATAGTTTTGGAGTGTGGTTGGATTGCTTAAACAAGATATGCAAAGTGCAATTTGGAAAGGAAGGAATCATTTACATGATCATATAAATGAAATTTCTACAAGATAAAAATAGCAAAGTCAAAATTGAAAAATAAGACCCAGTCTGGGAAAAAATACTACCATACATATAATGCAAAGGATAAATCAAACTCCAGTGTACAGAGACATAACTAATCATAGAAATTCCAATTTTCTGTGAGGACTGTTAAATGAGAAGGTATGGATCTACAACTAATGGACCAAGAGGCAACATAACTCCCAGGTTACATTTTCTAAAAAGTAACACTAAGGGAAGGGTAAATTTTACCTTTATGGCAGAAAAACAAAAGTCTAAGTTCCAGATTTGAGGCTGCCTATCTGGTTAACTTCAGTTACCCCTAGTCTCTATCTCAAACTTGAAACTCATGCAAAACTGACTGTCATGCCTCCTATCTCCAAAACATACATATATATCTTTGTGCGTGCACACACAAAGGCAGGAATGTTCTTCGTCTGCATCTGCACATATATTCTTGTTCCTTTTCTTTCAGTGCTTATTTTTTTTTCCTGGCTCATAGATAACTTTCTTGGGCCTCCCTGTTCCCAGGTTGACCCTCATTTGTGCTACCACCTCAGGCCCACTTCTTAACAGAAGTACTCTGTCACACTATTTTATAATGGCCCTGCTTCCTTGACTGCTCCCCACCAACGTCTGGCTGAGTCCTTCCAAGACCAGGCCTGGATTCTACTTATCTCTCTCTTTCCAATACTTTATACAAGGCCTGGCCTACCAAAGAAGTTTTAACGAGTGTTAACTGAGCCATGAACAAAATGCTATGGGAGAATTTCATTCTGTATGTAAAGAAGAAAAAGCAAGGGTCAGGGTAGGTTTCATAGGGCAGGTGAGAGGAGAGCTGGATCTTTAAAAATGAGAAATTACATCATATGTGGAAGGTAAGAGAGGAAAAAGGAAAAGAAATGTAGGGGGTCAATCTCATGAAAATTTACGCGAAATCAGTAGAATAGAGTAAAGAGACCGGGGAGAGAAAGGCGAATAATGGGGAATGACACTGTCCAAATTATGTTATATTGTGTGCATGTATGAATATGTTAAGAACAAATCCCACCATTATGTACAACTATAATTCACCATTGCAAATATGAAAAAATGCAAAATTCCAAAAGATGAACAGCAACAACAAAGAGCTAAGGGGGAATCTATCCTTGTGGCCTTCCTCACAGAGGTGAAGAAATCTAATCTAATATTATTTAATGGTGATTATCTTCATAGGAATGTTAGCTTTGTCAAGACCGGTTTTCATCTGTTTTATTCAGGGATGTATCCTGTCTGACTAGAACATGACATGCTACATACTAAGCAATTAGTTAAATATTTATTCCATTTATACATCTCCAAGGGGACATAGGGATAAAAAAGACACATCAAAATGTAATAGAGCACAGTATAATGTAATACTACTGTGTGACAACTCTAGATCTGTAAAGTAGCAACTGGATTATTTATTTTATTTGATACTGGAGATTGAACCTATGGACCTTTAACCACTGAGCTTCATTCCCAGTTCTTTTTCCAATTTTTATTTCTAGATAGGGTCTCCTTAAGTTGTTGAGGCTGGCCTTGAATTTGCAATCCTCCTGCCTCAGCCTCCTGAGTTGCTGGCATTACAAGCTTGTAACCAAGCCTGGCTCAACCAGATCTATTTTGACCCCCTTATATTCTTTTGTACAAGAATAATGCCAGGCAACGTTGGTGTTCAATAACATTGTGGGAACTTTGTGGGAAAAAAATGAATTTTAATCAAGCCTATAGCCTGGCATGTACAAGTACGGGGTTCAAACCCCAGCACCACATACACAGCAAAGTGTCGAGCAGCGAAGGCCACATGAAAAACTAAATAAAAATTTATTCTCTCACTCTCCTTTTCTCTTAAAAAAAAAAAAAAACTAGCCTATGACTACATCCTGAAACTGTAAAAGCAGACTGTCAGAGGGGAAATAACATGGCTCCTGAAGCTAAAAATAAAAACAAAACCTGGCTTCTGCCGGGTTCGGATACATACTATCTTGCCTTGGGTAAGTTCCTTAAGTTTCTTCAACCGACAGGGTTGTGCTAAAGAGAGGATGGATGTAGATGCACGTAGGACATGGCCTGGCAAACATTTGTCGCTCCGTAAATGTGAGTTCTACAGGAATTCACATTGCTTGCAGCTAAAATGATAGTCGCTTGAGAGAATAATCGGTTGAGAGCCTTAACAGGGCTAGGAAAGGCTGAAGGACAAGCTCTTTCCCGCCCTTTTCGAGACTCCACATCTGGGGCGGGGGAGACTCGAAGTCAAGCAAACCAAGTTTCCAGCCGCACCTGCCTCCGCCGTCGCTTCCGCCTCCGAGAGATCCGCGGAGGCGACGACCGGCTCAGGCGAGACGCGCGCCTGCGAGGCTCTCGGGGATCTCCGAGCCGCTCCACGGTGGCGCTAGCCACTACCTTCTCTACTCCTTAGTAACCGCGACGCCGCGGCTGGCCGTGTAGGTAGCAACCGGCGGCCGCAGCTTCTAACTACAAGTCCCGGCAACCTCCGCGGCCACTTCCGCTGACAACCTCGCGTCAGCCCGCCTCGAACTACGGATCCCTATGGGTTCCGCGTGGCGCGTCACGCTGGCAGATTTAGCCAATCGGCTTCCGACAAGTCGGAGGGGAGGGAGACGCAGAAGCAGACAAGATGGCGGCGGCGGCGGCGGCGCAGGGCGGGAGAAGTGGTGGTGGCGGAGGCAGTAGTGGGGCAGGCGGTGGCCCCAGCTGCGGGTCACTCAACAGCCGCAGCGGCTTGTTAGATAAGGTGAGGAGCCAGTTCCTGGGGACAGTTAGGTCCTGGGGAGGCTTGGAAAGCGGCGAGACCACCTTCCCATCCCCACCCCTCTATTATCCGCGGCCTCTTGAGGGGAGCCCTTGTCTTGCCCACCTACGCGGGCGTGTTGCCAGCCGCCTCCACCCTTCAAACCCGAGCTTCCACCTCTTCAGGTCTCTTTCTGGTACTTAACTGTGGCCACCACGGCTTCTTCGCGTAATTTGGTTACTCCCGCTTAGGAACGTGGCCATCGCTTTTCCTTGCGCTAGTGCCCGTTCAGAGTGCCCGTTTCACCGAAAGGAAAAACCGAAGCCCAAAGGAAGTAAAGGATTTGCTTGAACTTGGTAAAACCCGAACGCCTCGCCACCCTCATCCTCGGGTCCTGCTGCAGGTTCCAAAGGGCTCTTCTGAGTCCTTTTGCTACTGAAGTTTCTGGGCGTTTTTATCGCCATATGCTGAATAATGAAAACATCTGGCGGTTGACTTACCCTGCTGGGCTGGCCGGCAGCCTTACGATTTTCCCCTCAAGATGCCTGCTTTACCCTCTCCCCTCCTTTCGCCGCCTGCTTGCCAAGGGAGTGCGCTACTGTCTGCTGCTGCTTGCTGCTTTGCTCCTGTGCCTGTTCAGGTGTGTGTCTGTTTTTAACTGCAGACCAAGCAACAGGGCTTAAGAAAAAGGAGAAGAGGAGAGGAAAGGAAAGTTGTGTGTGGGGGGGAGTGTACCTGGATTAGCCTTTCTTGCCCATTGTACAACATGTTAGAAGAAACAGTTGCAGGGAAAGCGGGGTCCTAGTATTGGTTCTGCCTCTAGCTCTACGACCTTGAAATATGCTTGCTCTCCCTATTTTTATTCATCTGCAAAATGAGGGATTTAACCTCAGTGTCCCCTAAGGACTCATTCAGTTTTCTCTGTAGTTCCCCCAGTTGGTTTGATGAGAAATGTTTTTTAATAAACAGGATTTTTTACTTTAGTTGAAAGCAACTTTCAGACTTTCTTATACCTAACACATGGTAGGTACTTAAGAAATGAGTACTTGATGGTATCCAGGGGCTCTGATTCAGAGCTTGCTTTGTCCTTTTGAGTGCCATGGGTTTTGAATTACATGGTATGCTTATTCAACACTTTTTAAAAGACAAGAACGTGTTCTGGAGGTGGGAATAGTAAATTTTTTTCAAGACATGTGACACCATTGGGAATTGATCAACAGTTTGTGTACAGATCTTGCCTTTGTTCTGCCAGTACCTCACAACCCGCTTGTTTTTTCCCCACACTAATTATTCTCTACCCTCTAGTTGGATCATCAAACATTAAGCATTGGCGTTCTGCGGAGGCAGGGATTAGTGAATATGGTGCCCCTCCAAGTCTGTTGGGGTTTGGGTCCCAGAGCCCTGTGCATTTTGATATTGGAGGATGCTCAAGTCTCTCAGTTATGCACAATCTCCAGTATACATTAAGTTACCTACAGAGTACTTATAATATCCAGTATAATACAAATGGTATGTAAATAGTTGTCGTGCTGAATTCTTTACGGAATAATGACAAGAATGAAATGAATATGTTTAGGACAGATGCAGTTTTTCCTCCTGAATATTTTTGATCCATGGTGGTTAATCTGTGAATGTGCAATCTGTGGATTCAGAGCACCAACTGAACTACATGGCATCATTGTGTTATTGGATGAAGTTTTGAAGTATCTCTGTTCCTTTGAAACATGAAGACTGCCAAGTCTGTTAACCTCACTAAGCTTCCTTTTCTTCATCTGAAAAATTAGGGTCTCTGGAACCTACATTACAGGGTTTTTTGGGAGAATCAAATATAACAGTATGTATTAATAATCTCTGTACCCTGTGGTGTCCAGTACAGATGTGTGAAGGTGCAGGACTACATTAAGAATCCTATTAATGGGCTGGAGCTGTGGCTCAGCAGTTACGGTGCTTGCCTGGCGTGCACCATGTACACAACGAAGTCTTGGAGCAACGGGAGCCACATGGAAAACTAAATAAAATTGTTTCTCTCTTCTCTCTCTCACTGTCCCTCTCTCTTTAAAAAAAAAAAGAATCCTATTAGTAAAGAATACTAAATAACTGAATATAGGAGATGAGGTAGTCAAAATATTAAGTATATTTAAGGAAGTATATGGTGTATCCGAATGTATATCTTTTACAGAAATTCAAATGAGAGAATGATCCTTTAGATCTAATTAATAAGGGTGAGGACCCCTGGTGGAAGGCCTCATGTATGAGAGTGGAGAACAGAACTTAATTTGGGTGAGAGAGGGGAATAACATTAAATAAGAAGGTCTCTTTGAGCAAAAGTGCTTAGAATGCGATGTGGTTCCTAGGTTTCTCAGTAAGTTAACTGGAAGGTTCTCCAAGGGGACTGTAGTGACTCAGTTTGGGGAGGGCATCGATTGTTCAAAGTTGGAGTAGAAACTGTTGAAGTTTTTTTTTTAACTGTGTAAAATGATTTTAGGAAGTTACTCAGATAGTTTTGGAGAGGTAGAAATTAAAAACCTAACAAGAACCTATGCCATACTAGTGTATAGGATTTCAAGAGAAGAAAGGTAAGTTTGAATTCTTGTGTAGCATGCCAAAAGCCACATAGCTTTAGATAAGTTATATATTACTAAACTTTTTCCTTTTCACCACAAATATTGTGGACATACATAGTCTGTTGTAAAAATTGTGTAATATTAGTGAATGTTCTTTGTGTAGGGCTGTATGAAAATGAAATGGCAAGGTGATATGAATCCCAACTTGAGTAGCAGAAATAGATAAAAAGGTCTCAAAGCCAGGCTTGATGACACGTGCCTGTAATCCCATTGACTGAGAAGGCTGAGGCAGGAGATTGCAAGTTCAAAGCTAGCCTCAGCAATTTGGCGAGGCCGTAATCAACTCAGTGAAACCATCTCAAAATAAGGGCAGGGATGTGACTAGTGGTTAAGTGTCCCTGGGTTCAATCCCCAGTAACACCCCCCCCAAAAAAAGAAAAACTCACAAAGGAGCACTTAAAAGTTTTAATCAAGAAGCAAGGGATAGGATAGAAAGAAAATAGCCAAGAGCTGTTGAGGTTCTTTTTCTTGGAAAACTTCAGTTCAGCCTCACATTGAATTCTGAATTTTGCTAACTCTTACTGCACCTGGGAATTAAGCTGTCACCTAACATATAACACTGTCACGTATGGCTTCACCCATTTGTATTTGTCTATTTTCCTGTGAGGGATTCTCTATAGTGATCAAGACAATAACTGCTTATAGCATTGAATTTAACAGAGAAAAAACTACTTTAGTGTTCAAAAACAGGTTAGAGATGGTGTACTTAATTGTATGAAAACCAAGGGTACTATGGGAGGAAGCATGAGAAAATTGTTCTCAGTGGAGCAGGGTAGGAATGAATAAAGAAGCTTTTGGTCTGGGTGAACAAGAGGATGTTACCTTTAATACAATTTCCTTTAATTTGATTTGTCTTAATTTGGGGGGGAGGGCTTTAATTTCTGCAGCTATGGTTAGAGTTGCCATAAAGAAATGTAATAAAGAGAGGCACATGTTCTAGCTTTCTCTGAACAGATGTGAATTTCTGCTCGTTTGAATCTGACTCTAAGAAGACAGCAAGTCTTGTTTCTTGATTTTAAAAATAAGTATGCAAATCTAATCTTCAAGCCTCCTTCACAGAATGACTTGACTTGGTTCATTGCACAAAGTTGCTTTGCCCAAAATACATCAAGGCATTTTGTTCTATGTGGCAGCTATAAATAAAAGCTGCTTGCTTAATTTGTTTTGGCTCTTAACATTAATGTGTTCTGTTCAACTGCATTTTTCTGAACCTGTATTCAGGCTCTTTTAACTTCATACCTGGACTGTGTCTTCTGACTGAGCTGTCAGCCTGGTTTTTTTTTTTTAAGAGAGAGGGACAGTGTGAGAGAGAATCAATTTTATTTAGTTTTTCATGTGGCTTTTGCTGCTTTTCATGTGGCATTGTTGCATACGTGGTGCTGGGGTTTGAACTCACGTACTTGCACATGCCAGGCAAGCGCTGTAACCGCTGAGCCACTGCTCCAGCCCCTGTCAGCCTGATCTTAAAAGACAGATTTTATATCTTAGCTGAGAACTTACTCTCTGGAGCTGAACTTCAGTAGCTTTGAATTCTGGCTCTGACACCTACCAGATGTGCGTTCTTGGGCAAGTAAATAAGGCTCTGTATCTCAGTTTCCTCATTTGTAGTCTGGGGATAATAATAGTATTTGCCTTAAAAGGTAATGTCTGGCACATAGTAAACACTCAAAAATGGTAGGTAGCCAGGTATGGTGGTGCATGCCTGTAATGGCCCAGGAGACTAAGGCAGGAGGATTGCGAGTTCAAAGCCAGCTTCTGTAACTTAGCGAGACCCTATCTCAAAATAAAAATGGACTGAGGGTGTGGCTTAGTGGTTAAGTACCTCTGTGTTCAATCTCAGGTACCCCCCCCCTTAAAAAAGTATGTATGTGAATAGCAAATGCATATATATTTGTATGTATACATTTGCTACTTATAGATGGTTATTCTGGGATTCAGCTTCCTTAGATAAACCATCACAATATGAGGACTGTCTACATCAAATTCCCTCGAGTATTTGTTAAAAATAAGAGATTTCTGGATCTTTTCTTACATCTGAGTCAGATTCTGTGGAGTTGAGGCCTGGACATTGTATTTTTCATGTATCTCTCTTATTTATTCTGCATTTTAACAGTGACCTTCCAGTTGGGAACTACAGGTCAGATAATATATAATGATAGGCTGAATGTAGAATATAAGGATAACTTGAGTTTTTGTTTCATAAACTGGATGAGTAAGGGTATCTTATTGAAATGAGGAAGATTGGGAGAAAACATTTTGAGAGAAGTAGAGAAATGAAGAATTCGGTTCTCCTTCATGGGTGGCACAGGCCTCCCAGTTTCAGCTATTCGAGAGGCTGAGACAGGAGGATTAAAAACTCAAGAGGCCAGTCTAAACAACTTGCACAACAAGTAATTAAACAAATTACCATAAATAATTTGAAGCATTAAGGTTACTTCATAAACAAAGATGAAAATAAGCTTTTAAAAATTGACATATTTCACATACCATAAACCCACCCTCTTTCTTCCTTTTTTTTTTT
>PVKS010016785.1:0-43263 GCA_004027875.1 Aplodontia rufa
AAAAAAAATGGACCAAAGACTTAAATATATAATCCAAAACTCAAACTACCAGGATAAAACATAGAAGAATCACTTCAAGTAACTAGGCTTTAAAAGCACAGGCAACAAAACAAAAATAAAAAGAATCTAAGGCAGGGTAGTTGTGGCTCATGCCTGTAATCTCAGTGACTCCAGAAACTGAGACAGGAAGATTGCAAGTTCACAGTCAGTTCAGGAATTTAGCAAAGGCCCTGTCTTAAAAAGTAAAAAGGCTGGAGATGCTGATCAGTGGTTAAGTACCACTGGGTTCAAAATCTAGTAGAAGAGCAAGAAAATAAAAAAATAAAAAATAAAGTTTCTGAGGAGTGAAGAAATCTATCAATAAAGTAAAAGTACAACATATATAATGGTAGAAAATATTTGCCAAATCTTTATCTGATAAAAGATTACTATTAAGAATATGTAAGAAACTAAAAAAACTTAGCAAAAAATAATGATCTGAGCTGATATTTCTCAGAAGAAATACAAATACTACATATTTAATTTAATTAATTAATTATTTTTTTATTTTTTTAAAGAGAGAGAATGAGAGAGAGAGAGTGGGGAGCCAATTTTTATTTATTTTTTCATCTGCCATATGTTTCAGCTACCCTAATTTTGAGTATATATTCAAAGAAAATGAATTTGGTAAATCAAGTAGATAACTATATGCTCAGTTTTATTGTAGCAGTACACATATTAGCTAAGAGAGATACTCAATCTAGGTGACCATCAGCACATGAATACATACAGAAAATGTCATATGTATACAAAATACAATATTACCTTGGCATAAAGATGCCATTTGAAGCAAAATAGATGGAATTGGAAGATGTTCTGTCAAGTCAAATAAGCCAGATAAAAAAGATAAATACTATATGATTTGTCACTCACAAGTGGAAACTATAAAGCATTAACTTGGATGTAAATGGTGATTATTAAAGGTTGGGAAGGTTATGTAATCTCAAAGGGAGGTTAGATTTAATTAGTACACACTGTATATAGGTCTTGAATTATCACACAGAAACTCATTAATATAGGCAACTAATACATACTATTAAAAATAAAATGTAATAAAATATTAGCAGATCCTCTAAGAAGCAGATGTGAAAGCAGGTACAGAGTGCAAGAAATTTTTTTAAATTAAAAGTACACATTTATGGGGAAAAAGAAGTAGGGAGTTAGAGGAGGTTAGAGCAGAATGGAAGTCTGATCACAGTGACAGAGAAAGGAAAACCAGAAGAGATCACAGAAGCACAGCTCTAAGAAAGTTTTGGTTTCTCATAGAGGGTCATAAGTCAACATCACCTCTCAAAGTTGTCCTGAATTTTGTAAAACTGGCTTTCCTTACTACCCTCATACTCAGTCATAAGCTAGGTGGACTAGTCAAAAACATGGCCTCTGGGGCTGGAGTAGGTGGCTCAGTGGTGATGCGCTTGCCTGGCATGTGCAAAGACACAGGTTTGAACCCCAGCACTACATATAGAACAGAGCAATGAAAACCACATGAAAAACTAAATAAAATTGATTTTTCTCTTTTTCTCTCTTTGTCCCTCTCTCTCTTAAAAACAAGCAAGCAAAACAAACAAACAAAAAAACACAGCCTCTGCCTTAATGTGGTGCTAGAGTAAGAGCATCATAATCCAGCACTTTTAAACCCACAACAGGAGACTGGGGCAGAATATGTTCATGTCAATCTCTGTCTACCCTTGTGCCACAAAAAACTACTTCTTAATTCAGCTTTAAGGAGCATGCCTGCATGGGCCTCTCTTGTTGAAGGGGAAATACAGATGGTAAGTGGATTGAACTGGTGCTATCAATCAACTGCATATTCCTTCTCTGCGCCTCCACAAAGCTGGCTACTAACTATACCATCAAGTATGTCACCAGGGCAGCACCCTGGTCATAATATATGTTGCTCTTGGATCACAGACTTACAAGGTTCTCTGTTTTCTTGTTTCTGATAGAGGATGCAGGATGAATCCATTTTGTTTATGTTTTAGGGCAGTCTCTTGACGCCTCCAGAATTCTGGAAGGTTTATTTCCCATGATATATAAAACATGTCTGAGGAATATATTTAATATTTTTGCTTGTAGTGTCTGATCAGCACCATATCACTGATTTAAGGAATCTATGGGAAATTCTGTGAAAACCTCTGGAAGTTGTAACAGAGGTACAACAGAGTAAAGAGAAGGAACACATCACTGAAGCAAAAATTTCAGTGACTATTTTTCATCATATCACATGAATGTGAACTCTTTCTTACCTTATTTTATTATTTGAATGGAAAGAAGCTTATTCTCCAAGTCAATACTATTTGCCACTTACCTGATACCTTACCAATTCACTAATGTCACCTCATTCAGCAAATCACCAATAACTAGTAAGCTCCCTTCATTGAGACTGCCGTAGTTTTAAGTCATTCCCAGTTCTGTCTGAGTTTATCTAGGGGCAGATCAGTGAATTAAATGTAAATATGATAAAGACCACCTCTCTTGCAACTGTTAGATCTTCTGCGGTAATAATAACATTCAATATCTGGGGTTCTGATACTGGTTTTGCATTATTATCTTAGCTGTTGGGAGAATGACATTTTCAGAGATCAAAACTTTGATTTTCCCCACTGTAATTGCTCTTACTCCACAAGGAAATGACACGTTGTAGGTATTATTCCAACCTCAAAGTAAAAATAAAACTTTATTTTGAGGACTGAGGAAATAATACATTAAGAGACTGGAGAATGTATTTCCTGCCATTCACTTTTAGAATCAGTGATGACACTTGTGAACTTCAGTTATCAATATTAAGTTGTACTCAAACCTTATGTCCAGTTGTCTTCAAATATAAGGGGCTTCTCCTTTCTTTAGGATACTGAGATACCGTTAGGGAATATATCACAGCATACAGTGTTCTGTAGTGTTTCACATGTTTCTTCCCAACCTGATCGCATGTTCCATGAACGGGTTCCAAATCTCAACATTAGTGCAATTCTGGGAACATAGCAAGTAATCTGGCATTTTATTGACAGTGACTACTCAACACCCTGTGTCTTTCTTCTCTGTATTTTGGAAGCTTGTGGATGCCAAACATCACCCTTACTGTCTGCACATTGACTTTATCTCTTGGGGCTGCATAACTCTTTGGGGATCAATTTTTTTGGCTTATTTTCATTGCCATTGTAAATACTATCCCTGATTTCTGATGTTTAAGTGCTGACACCTGGGCTCTATTATTTTGGGGCACCATCACCCTATGGATTTTACAGAACATAGCTCTTAGCAAAACTTTCCAATTGTCTTCTAGGAATTACCAAAACCAGCCATCCTCAAACTTGTTAGTCATCTTGTGCTACTTCACTGGCATTTCCTGATGGCTAAAATGAATGGAATAATCTCTAAGTCTTCCTATGGAGCTTAACCATATAGTTGGTCTTCAGGCTTCATATAACTCCATTCTAGAGCATTCACTTGCCTCTGTCTTATTAGTCTTTCCTACAATTTCTTCTAGGTCAACTCAATATTCTCTGTTTTGCTTAATACTATCCATTACTTTGGGTTTCTGAAAGCAATCCTACCAGAAAAAGTTTACTGCATTTCCTAGGGTACTTGAGAAGCTATTTTATCTAAATTCTGTTAGAGACTCCATTTCAATGAAATCTTGTTCTTTTGGTCTTGCATGCCATTCTTTTGATCAAGTATTCTCATAATCCAATTGTGCTGGTACATACCTTCTACTGTCAGTACATGCTATGCAATTTTTGAAATTCCTTGTGTATTTTCCCTTTCTTCTATTATCAGGTCCAATATATCCTTATGTAGGTTTCTAATAAGATGTAACTCTGATTTCCAACCCTGCAGTCAAAATAAATTGGAGTAGTACATTAAGGCAGCATTTGCTAATTTATGGGAAGAGGCCTATACAATGTCTTAGAACAGGATGGAAGAATTAAGACTTACTGAGCAAAGGTGGACCACCTCCTCAATCTATGTCAATGCAAGGGCATCTGTAAGAGTCATCAAATATATGAGCATGCTTATAAATACCCACAACCCATGCCTCAGATTCCCATGTTTTCCCCAAACAAGTGTTCACTTCAGCACAGAAGACCTTGAGGTAGTTTTCACATGTTTCTAGAGTTGTGAAGCTATTATTATCAACTCTTCAATTTGTTGCTGAGTCTACTCTTCTACTCCAGGACAAAAGTGTCCCTTTTAAGCTACCAAAGGCCTCCACTGGTGTTCACATTTAGCTGTCAACTGATTGCTTATATGCTTCACCTTTTCATTATCTCTTGATTGCCACTATTTTAATGTAGAAGGCCGCTGTTGATTTTTTTTTAATATTGCTCTTATTTTTCAAATGTATTTTTCATTGTAATCAATGAGGCATGTCACTCCACTGGACTAGGTTTCCAGATTGCAAATGATGAAATCATTAATGATTATGCTAAAATCTTATTTCTGAGACTCTACACCTCTCCAACTACTTAGGATAGTATCCTTTTCCCCTGAAAGGGGTTGATTAATCCTGTTTTCAGTAACCAACTTGCTGTCTCATATTATGAGCCTCTTTTAGTATGATTTTCATTACTTCAAATTCTTTGACAAATGACAATAAGAAGAGCTTATTTGTGTAAGAGAATTGTTGATAAACATGTTAACGCAAAAAAAAAAAAAAAAAAAAAAAGAGGGTGTGGATCCAGAGAAGGCATGATGCAGGTCTGAATCTTTATAATGACAGTAAGAAGACAGTATTATCAGGTATGGAATACTCTTAGACTGTAGCATGTTTTTAACTCCTCAATAAAATTAAAAAAAAAATAAAACAGGAAGGAAAGACTTGGCTATATCAATGGAAGTCCATGAACTAAAGTCATCTGTCAGAGGATACTTATATTTTGCAGAAATGGACTTGTATCTATGCCAGGATTAGCTCAGAAGAAGCATGGCCTTGGACAAACATTCTGGTAGATTGTCAAAGAGCAAAGCATAACCACCCATCAATTAATCTTCCTGTAGCAGAATATCTCTATGGTACATTTTATTTGGTGCTATAGAAAGCATGAAAATTTGTGCTGCATTTTCAAAAGTTGTTCCAGGTATAATATGGAATGTGAGGCTTACAAAACAAAGAACCAACACTTGCAAATGCATTGACATATGCAGCAAAGCAAATGGTGGTACAATAGTATTTTTGGAATATAATTTGAGTGAGAGGTGAAAGAGGTTTAACTAAATGCTAAGCTAGAAGTTATATTATCTCAGAGAGTAAAAATGCAATGTGAAATGAATGTGAGCCCTGTTTATACTCAACACTTCTTCTTGGAACTTGGTCTTGCTAAACTCATCAAGATTTACCTTTTTTAATCATAAATTAAACTAAATGTTTAATGTACTTGTAGGAATGGAAGGACTGCCATAACATTAGAATTTTATAATACACATTAGACATTATGTAAAAGATGTTTCACTTTTCAAAGAAGTTTCCCCATTTCCTTCTTTTCCATCTTCCTCAGGGCTATAAACAGTAGTTGATTACTCTCACAGATACACTGCTCCATTGTGTTGGATAGCAGTTTTATCTTCATGTTTCATATAATTTCACCTGTACTATTTCACAGTAAAACTTACTCCATCCAAATTAAAAAGAAGCACAGAATTAGAGCAAATAGCAGTCAAATTCACATGATTGAATGGTAGAGGCCCAAGAGCTTAAATTACTGAGTGTTTACTGGTACAAATCTATTAATTCATGTATTAAAATAGCAATAATAAAAATAAAATCTACTATAATGAAAATAGAACTAATGAATGAGATCATTAAGTATAACTAAGTACATTTTAAATACAAATAAGACATATGCCTCATTAAGTCCAGGTACATAAACTATCTATCCAAAATTCTAGTTTTAGAGAAAAAGTCAGAGATAATTACAAAGAAGTTGCATTGTGCTGTCAGGTTCATTTTAAAAATAACTGAGATCCTTTGGGAAAATTGCATTAGTCTTTCTTTTTATCATGGATTCCTGGTTGTTCTTTGGTTGGTAATTCATTTTTGTCTGCAACTTGACAGTTGATTTTGCCTTTGTTTTTATCACTGGATTCTTGTACAGTTTTTTTTAGGCCATATAAGAGTAACAAAAGGGGAAATCATAGGGCATATGTATGGCTCCAGGAACTTTTGGTAGACCCAGAGAAGAACAATAATGACAATTGAGGGATCAGAAATTCATGCTGATGCCTGGCATGCACAAGGACTCAGGTTTGAACCCCAGCACCACATATACAACTACGTGTCCAAGAAACAAAGGACTCATGAAAAAATAAATACAAGTGAGTCTCTCTTTCTCTCTCTCTTCCTGCTCTCTCTTTTTAAAAACAAAAAAAGAAGGACACAGCCCACCCCTCAAGCCTCCACCCCCGCTGGCCTACCCCAAGATTTATCTTTAATTAAACTCCAGAAAGTACTTAGTCATGAGGTCACCCATAATCATTTTAATGGATTTTCATTGCTCAAAGTTGTTTATTTGAGACAGTAAACTGAAATCTGTCCAAGCCACATGTTATAGTGTGGGATTATATCTAGCTGGAAGGGGAGTGCACAAAATTGCCATCCATGCTGTGGTTGCTTAGAGAATATCATTGTATGTGTCAGTTTCTTCCCACTGGAAGCACAATATTAGGCTAGGAATGGATTATTACCATTATTTATTAAGTTATTTTTCCATAGAAAAATTCTAGTTAAGAAATTTTTTCTTAGCCAGGCACTGCGATGCATGCCTATAATCCCAGTGACTCTGGAGGCTCAGACAGGAGGATCACGAGTTCAAAGCCAGCCTCAGCAACTTAGTGAGGCCCTAAACAACTTAGCAAGATCCTGCCTCAAAAATAAAATAAAAAAAAAACACAAAGGGTTGGGGATATGGCTCAGTGGTTAAATGCCCATGTGTTCAATTCCTGGTAATAACAAAAGAAGATCTTTTCTTTTTCATCCGCATCTTCTTCAACTTTCAAGTATAGTGCAAATTTCATCATGATCACATAACATCTAGATGATCATACAACAGTGTAACTTCATAGATATTCATAGGATTATGAATTTCAAAGTGAAAGGAAAAAATATGAAAATATCCAGTGCTACCTCTTTAACTGTCCACATCAATTCTCCTAGAGACCATCATTTGAAGTGAAATAAGTCAAATCAGAAGGTTAATGGTCATATGTTTCTTCTCATGTCAGAAGCTAGAGAGGAAAAAGGACAATAAAGATGGAAGTGGATCTCCTAAAATCAAATGGAGTTCAGTAGAGGAAAGGGATAAAAGGGCATGAGGTAGGAAGGGAGGGGGAAATGCAAGGAAGGGATATTGGCCAAATTATATTGTTATGTTGTGTGCATGTACAAATATATAACAGCAAATTCCATTGATATGTACAACTGTAATACACCAATGAAAATGTGGACAAATAAAAGGCTATAAATTATCACTTGACAGCATGGTATTCAACTTTCCATCACTTTTCAACTGAGTTATACATAAACAATATGCATCATGCATTGTGATTTCCTTTTCTGTGGTATTCCTCTCTATGAAAACTTTGTGATTCTCACCCTGCCAAAGCAAGTCACTGCCACGAGACCTATTTTGATGTGTGTCTAATCTAAGCACAATGATGTCTAGAAAAGTTGCATCTTGTTTTGAAGTATTTTTGCCCAGTGGTTGCAATACTCTAAATGGAAACTTTTTTTATAATGGGTCTCAGGTTAATATGTTATCAAAGAACATCTCAATTAGCATATAATATGAATAAATAAATTTTTAAAAAGAATTAACTCATATTTGAACTCAAATACTTTTTTTTAATTATGTATTTTAACAAGGGTAAAATCACCAAACATAACATCCAAAGTTTTTATGAATATTGGCCCAAATGTTTTGGTACATATTCAATATTGATAGCATTACACCAATCAAAAGAAATTATAACTATTTGTAATAGATTTTCCTTTGAAGTAATGGCATGTGCTTCTTCCTGTACCTAACCTATCAAACCCTAAACTCACAGTTAATTGCAGCACATGGGTAACTAACAATTATTGGTTTTGACAAATGGTCAACATTTACTGCGGTAGTGTCTAAAGAAGTTGAGTGCACAAACCTAATCAGACTGTCACAGTTACACCTTATCACCCTCAAGCAAATGCCTGCTCTGAGAGGACTGTACTCTGAAAGTGATTCTGAAGAAGGCTCCAAACAGTATATTCAGATTTATTTTTGCTAAACATGTTATTGCATGTTCAAAAATGGGTGGATTATACTGCCTAACCTATGGGCTAATATCTTTAATAATGATAGCTTACACATTAGCTAGATTTAAAGGGAAAAATGAATGTCTACATATTACTTTTTCCATTTCAACATTGTAAGTGTGTCCCATTAGTCTTTATAGGGAAACCTAGAGTGAAAATAAGCATGTTCAGAAACACTAAATTAATAGTCATGTTTCAGAGTGTAAATGAGTTGAAGTGGCACTGCAATATGACTAACAAGTTCTAATACAGAAATAAAAAATACTTATATCTATTAAAATATAAACCCCATAAGTAACACTTTTCCATAGAGAAAAACACTTTCATCATCATTCTGCTTTTCAGACACCAGAATATCTGTTGGTAAAATAAAAGCCTGACCTATACTCTTAGAATAAAGACAATTAATTATTGATGTTTGCAAAGGAAGAATATTACATCCTTCTCAAGACGAACATCGTTGTAGCTAAGTGAGCACTAGTAATGAAAAGGACATGGCTCCAAGCAGGATAGATCTATAGTCCAGCCTGATGATGAGAGGAGACCGATGGAAAACTACAATGTTCTTCATTTTAGTTAAAAAGGTATTAGCCCAATATAATTATTGTGTATAACACAAGTTCAACTAGTAGTTTTTTCTGTAATAAAATTTTACAGATTACCCATATTACGTTCTGAATATTCTTTAGTATCAAAAATTAAAGAAAGCAATAATATTCCTTAGACCACTATTAATTGTCAAAGTATAATTTCCTGATTTTCTCACCCATACATTTGAGACAGAGACAGTAAGTCAAGTGAATCACTTATTATATTTCCTTAAAGTATACTGGTGCCACATTTTATGAGGTTAAGAGAGGTTAAATATTGGTGATTTGAGATTTTTAGTTTTCTTTAATTGAATGTAATATTTTAATTAAAACAACTACTTTAGTTTTGAATAAAAATATTACCTTTCTTTACAGACTTGCTTTCCACTAGTCTGTCTTTTTGATTCATTTGTGTATTCCTTTGAATACAACTGCGACTTAAAACATTGGCTGTCCTCATCCATGAAACAGAAAGCTTGAAACTAGTGACCTGCAGCTGCATTTTAAAGTGACCTCTGTCTTTTGTAATAAGGAACTCTCATGTGAGACCTTTCTGTAAATGAATGGCAAGTTAATCGTAAGCAATTTACTCACAAATTCAGACTTAAAATAATTGTTTCATAATTCATTTCATTATTTGGTGGTAATAAACCAATAAATACAGCCCAGAGAAGATGTTTTATGTCACTTTCTAAACCTAGACTTTTCAACTCTGTGGCCTTAAAATTGATAGCTGCAATTCTCCAGTCGCCTTGTAACCCTGATGGTGCTGATACAAGCATGATGCTCCTTGAAAATAAAAGTGCTATGCTTAAATTAAGCCCAGTGATGGTGCAGAACAAGTTATATATTTAGGTGAAACTGTTTCTTGGGTGAATAAGATATCTTGACATGTCAATGGAATATGAAACTCAATTTCGCAAGATTTTTCTGGTGCCAAAGAAGATTTAAGTAGAGCTATCATTTTTAGTCTTAACAGAAAAGATAACTATTCCTCTATGGACCTCTATATTCCCTACCTGTAAAATTTAATTTTATCATCCTAATAAAGTCTAGCATTCTATAAGCCTTCATAAAATCAAAATTACAGTTCGCCTTTGGCTTGTTTTTTGTTTTCACTTTCAGAAACTTCTTAGACTTCTCATTATTCAATTTTTCTTCCTTGATCCCCTTTTAATATTCTCTATTAATCAGACAATTTTCATAGAGCTGAATTCATTAAAAAGAAAAATAGGGGCTCAAAGCTTTCTTTTACCTATATTATCTTAAGAAGAAGAATAATTATTCTCCAATCGGTGAAACACACATTAGAAGCACATCCAGCTGAGTAAAATTAAGGCCACTGTACCAAAAGGCAGCATCAAAATCCCAAGAGGACTTTAAAAGTCAAACTAAATCGTCAAAACTCAGCTTAAAATGTTCTAAGAAAATAATTTAAGGCTTATTTAAAAGCCTAAAGTTTACAAAGAATTTGATTTTACTGTAATTATTTGGGAAGCATTGTGTATCCTAAAAAACTGCTTCCATACGGCATCACATGGCCCTTTAAACTTTTATTTCCAATCTTCTATGATAACTCTCAACTGTTGTTAGCTGAATGTCATTTTTGTCACTATTACAACCTGACATTGTCTCAATAGCCTAAACTAAACTTCAGATGTTCTCTACTTATTTTTAGTTAGAGCCAGAATCAAACATATTTTTCCCAAAAGTGATCACCAATGAGCATGCAGGTAATCAAATTAGTAGGTATATCAGTTATTATTCATTTTTTAAATATTAGCAGACCAAGTAACTATTGCTTGAAGGAAGAAGACTTAGAAGTCAAGAGAGCAAAAACTGCAGACATCACAGTAGATAAGAGTTGACATAATATTTGACTTTTTATGCTTTTATTTTTTACAGAAATCCCTTCATTATCAGTAGATATTAAAGAACCTCATATTGTTTAATAGCAATACCATTATGGGCAATCAGTTCATGAGTGAATTTAATGCTAAAATATTACTGCATTATTAGTTTTCATTCCTTTGATAATAAGCTTTATAGATTCAAGACAGTTTAATTATGAGTGTGAATACTGATAGTGAGATAGTGTGAAAGAATAACAAAAGCTGAAAGAAAATAAACTTGGTTAAGGTGAAGACAGTGGCAATTTAGTAAGGATTCTGTACTGAAGGGTATGCCCTCTCTTGGACCACAGTTAATGCTCTCTCCCTTTGCTTCTTATAGCTGCTCTTCCTATTAGACTATGTGTTTTCCAGGAAGCATTTTGAGAAAGACGCAAACACCAAAAATATTCCTCTGGAATTCCATGCCTTTTCATTGATGCTTTCAAGTTCCTTCACCTAAGATAACAGTACCTTGAAATCAGCAGTTGCATGGAGGCCCATGAGCAAATGAAATCTCCTTTTCAGTTTCCCATGTAAACTTCACTATTTGTAATAGGTGTTGAGAAAATAAAGAATATAGTTGATAATCAGGTTGACTGTGTTATTTATTTACATGCCACTCCCCTGATAACTTTTTATTTCAAGGCCAATTCAAGGTCTACAGCACACATTTCTCACCATGGAATACTCAAAATGTTGTACTTGGTTGGGTGCCATAGATAACAGTGCAGGCCAAGGCACTTTGGAAATGTGTAGTATGTAAACCAACACAACATGATGATGTTGTGCAGTGTTTCTAATTGCTCTGTTTGGATAGGAAAACTGTGAAGGCTCATTCTTTGCTTTAATATTTTAAATCCTTATCACAGCCAAATTTCATCCTCTGTTGAGGTTCAGAAACAGAAGAGAATCATATATCACAACAACAATGAATATTGGCTTTAAGATGAGAAATGGTATAACTTAAATTACTACTATCAATACACTTCTCATAGGAATGGTAAACTATTATGTTTCCTTCCAATTGTCTATTTCAATTATATGCTTTCCTTCTTATATCATCCCTTGATAGATTATTATGCTGCAATCCTTAGCCACATTCTATGGATCATCTTTATAGCATCTAAAATGTTCAGCTTCCAATAATAATACCATATATCTAACAGTGCGTATTTATAAAGGTACAATGCTAAAGGCATATGCTAACATATTAAAAGACTATGCATATTCACACAAACTGCTTAGACTAGCTTGAACTTCCCCTGGTACCTTTTCCTGTCTCAATTATTTATTATGGGTAGTTCAGCACATCTTTATTTCTACCATCTGCTTAGTATCCCAGTTGTAGAGCTGAGCTTATTTTAATTAGAGTTGTTATAGGTGATTCACTAGTTGCTCAAATAGTTGAAAAGTAATGCCTATGTGAGACTATAACAGATTCTTCCAACTTTGACCCTCTGTGACTGTTTTATTTTATTCTGTGCTTTTTAAAAATAGAACATATTTCTCTACTAAAGATAAATGTGAGCCCAATTCTATTCTTGGCAATATAGTACTCTGTCCTTTGGGCTGGATTACAATCATTATGTTATAAATTGTTCAAAACGAGTATGCTAAATAGGTATTCCCTGCCAACAATTTAAAGTGGTAGATATTGCTGAATACAAACTTCAAGATGTAAACTTTTCCTCAAAGGATATGAAAATTCAATATGTACTTTATCCAAATATACACTACAAGAGAGTTATAATCTTTATATTATTAAATTTATGTGCATTTCTTCTCATTAAAAATAAACTGTTTAAATATGACTATGCTTAAAAACAAAAGCAGATATTTATGTTAGATCACTTTAAATTTTTGGTATAATTTTAGCTAAATTAGTTGGGACCATGAAGAGAAAGTGGTGTTAAAATATTTATTTTAGGTAATGCTATCACTTACAAAATTATCTGTATGTGATAAACACATTTTGACCTCTGATATTTCTTTCTTTTAAAAATCAGGGTGTATATGACATTAAATTATCCCTCTTACTATGATTTTAAAAAAGCATAGTACTGGTACCAAAATAGACAAGAAGATTAACGGACACAATAGAAGACACAGAGACAAACTCCTATCAATACAATTACCTCATACTTGACAAAGAAGCCAAAAACTTAAGATGGAGAAAAGACAGTCTCTTTAACAAATGGTGCTGGGAAAACTGGAAATCTATCTATAATACAATGAATTTCAATCCTACACAAATCTCAAATCAAAGTGGAACAAAGAGTTAGGAATTAGACCAGAAATTCTGCACTGCTAGAAGAAAAGTTAGGTCCAACACTCCAACATGTTGGTTCAGGAATTGACTTTCTAAACAAGACCCCCAAACACAAGATATAAAAGGGATAAAACAATAAATGGTATTGTATCAAATTAAAAAGCTTCCTCACAGCAAAGAAAACAAGAGAGTGAAGAGAGAACCCATAGAATGGGAAAAAAACTCTTTTTTTCCTGCACCTCAGAAAGAGCATTAATACCCAAGATATATAAAAACTTAAATTTAATATGAAGAAAAAGAAAAAAAAACAAACAATAAATGGGAAAAATAACTAATCAGAGACTTTTCAAATGAAGAAATACAAATGGTCAACAAATACATGCAAAAATGTTCAACATCTTTATCAATTATAGAAATGGAAATTAAAACTACACTGAGATTTCACCTTACTCTAGTTAGAGTGGCAATCAACAAGAATACAGCCATTAATGTCGTAGGTGGGGATGTGGGAAAAATGGTATACTTATACATTGTTGGTGGGACTGCAAACTGGTACAACCACAACAAAAAGCAGTTTGGAGATTCCTCAAAAAACTAGGAATACATCCACCTTTTGACCCCTCTATCTCACTCCTTAGTATATATCCAAAGGGCCTAAAAGCAGCATACTACAAAGATCCAGCCACATCAATATTTTTTTAAGAGAAAGGGACAGTGAAAGAAAAAGAGAGAATCAATTGAATTTAGTTTTTCATGTGGCTTCTGTTGCTCCAACACTTCCTTGTATACATGGTGCTAGGTTATGAATCTGGGTCCTCTCAACTGCCAGGCAAGTCTTATAACCTCTGAGCCACAGCTTCAGCTCCCATATCAGTGTTCATATCAGTTCAGTTCACAATAGTTAAGCTTTGGAACCAACCAAGGTGCCCTTCTACTGATTAATGGATAAAGATATTGTGGCATAAACACACAATAGATTATTACTCAGCTGCAAAGATGAATGGCATTATGTTATTTGCTAGAAAACGGATGAAACTAGAGGATATCATGCTTAGTAAAATCAGCCAGTCTGAAAAAAAAACAAATGTTAAATGTTCTCTCTGACATGTGGAAGCTAACCAGAAATAAGGAAAATAACAGAGGAATAGTCAAAAAAGGAAAGAAATGGAGGAAGGAGGAATGAAATAGGGAAAAGTGAATGGAAGGAATCAAACTTAACTTGCCCATGTCCAAACATGAACATAATGTAGTGAATCTCATCAATGTATAATTCATTGAGTCATTAAAAAAGGGGGAAAATGTCATTTAGTAAATAACAGAAAAACCAGTAGAGAGAAGAAAAGGAGAAGAGGTAGGGGAATACTGGGGACTGAATAAAAGAATAAGCCATATTGTATGCCTTTACAAAAATGTAATGATGAATGCTATTGTCAAATATATCTAATAAGAATAAGTGGTGATATGAAGGGATGAGAAGGGGAAACATTGCAACTAAGTTAAAACAAGGTACACTCCAAGCATTTGAAATTTTCACTGTATATACTATTGTCATACATATTAAAAGTGCTCTTCAAAGGTATAAGGATTATGTCACTATACTTGGGTATTTTAGGAAAAACGTATGATTCAGAAAGAGAGGCAAGGGACTGGGATCAGGAAGAGGGAGGTGTGGGAGTCTCAGGGGGATATTGAGCATATAGTATTATATGCATCGATGACTATCTAACAACAAATTCCATCATTATGTGCAACTATAATGCACCAATAAAAATAAATAAGAAAAAAATTATTTAACTCTCTTAAAACATGCAATTTAGTGGTCTTTAATTCTTATGAAATGTTATGCAAGAAATATCTCTATGTAGCATCGTAATATTCCATCACCTATGAATGGGATTGTAAGCCCATTAAACAAGCTATCATATTTATCTTCCACCAGACCCTTGAAAATACTAATCTGCTTTATTTTTCTACAGAGTTACCTATTTGGGATATTTCAAGTACACAGAATCATAAAATATGCAGCAAATCTGCTTTACATTGCTGTAGTAAAAATACCTAACAAGCACAACTTCGAGAGAAAATTTTATTTTCGTTCATCTTTTTAGAGGTTCAGTCCACCGTCAGCCAGCTCCATTTTTCTGGGTCTAAGGTGAGGCAGAACATCAGGCAGAAAGACATGGCACAGAGGCACTGCTCCTCTCCTGGAAAGCAAGAAGTAGAGAAAACTTAGGGAAGGGACCCTGAGGTAAATGAATCTTCCAGGCCACACCCCACATGACCCACCTCCTCCAGCCACTTCCTATCTACCTACAGTTACAATTACAGTAAGTCCATTCAAACAGGGATGAATGGATTAGGTTACATCTCTCATAATCTAACCATTCACCTTGGAATATTCTTGTGTTAATACAGTCACTTTTGAGGGATTCCTCATATCCAAACCATAACCGTTTTGAGCCTGGATTCTTAGAAAATATTTTTGAAGTTTATGTACATTGCATTGTAATATTTTTTAGTACTTTGTTCTTTTTCTAGACATCTATTAATGGTTATTTGAATGCTTCTATCTTTGAGCGATTATGTGGAGTGGGACCATGAATATTTGTGTACAAATATTTATCTAAATACTGATTTTAATAATTTTTGATACTTCTAATTGATAGGTAATATAATTTTGATTAATTTTTGACAGAGATGGTATCTTTAAAAATAATTCATTTATAAAACATTATGATTCAAAATTATTTTTATGTTTTACTTCATTTGATCATCCTAAATACCAAGAAACAAATAGTTATTTATGTTTTATAGGGGTGGAATCTAAGGCCTAGGTAATTTAAGCAATATGCTCAGTTCTATTTGATAGTTTCAATAAAATGTTTTTTGTCTGAACTGAGAATTGGAACCCAGGGGCACTCTACCACCGAGCTTCATTCCCAGTTCTTTCTATTTTTATTTTTTTATTTTGAGATAAGTTCTTGGTCAGTTGAGGAGGCTGGTTTCAAACTTGCAAACAGCCTCCTATGTAGCTGAGATTATAGTCATATGCTACCACACCTGGTTAAACAAGATATTTGTAAAATTCACTCTAAATCTAACATTCTATTATTCTGAAGTTTGAGGAGATCCCCAAGGTAGATTCTACATATCTTCTTGTTCTCCAGGCACAAAGCAGCATCTTCAAGATGCCCTATTGTAGCTCCATCTGCCCATCCTGGTTGGTGCTTTTATAGCTTAGAAAAGAAAGAAAAGTTCAGTTTATGTCTTAGAACAACAAATACTCTTTCATACCTTTGCAGACTTTTTCCCTTAGTGAATTCTCATTCACTCTTGCCAGGAGCTTAATATAGATCTCTGCCTATGTTTTTCCCCCCTTGAGTTAATTTTAACTCTGTAAATTACTATTAAAAGTTCTGGTTAAACTGATGAGAGAAAAAGAAGAATCTGATCTGGCTCAGATTATTGAAATGGTAAGAACTGGGAATAGATAAAAGTCAAAGGAAGAATAAAATGTACAACCCTTTTCAAGGTAAGGTTTATAATGAACTACAGTTAGAGTTATGAGTTTTAAAAAGAATGAGGATATAACATGTGTGGCACTGAAACAAATAAATGGAAAATTGGAAAAGACAGTGTTGTTTGAATTCTTACAGCTGGCCTGGTTCTGTTTCTATCTCAGGTTATTTTCTGCTCTAACTTAATTTTTGGTCTATCTCCCTGCTAAACTCTTCCAATTTCAGTTCCCCCTGAGCCTTTGGGGGAGATTGAATGTAGCAGTTAAAGCTGGTTATGCTCAATAGTCAAGGCAAATTTTGTTTACAAGATGCTCCCTGTTACAGTGTTTGCATTGTCTAAATAACAGGCAATAAAATCTATCAGCTGGAACTCTCCCCTTGTTGTAAATGAGCAAATGATTTTAATCAGTATCTTCCACTGAACAGTTTTTCAAGGACAGTCCAGTTTAAACATCATAAAAGCTATTTGAAACCAATATGAAATTATTCATTGAATTAATAATCATGTACCTTGAATTCTACTGGGCATTATAATAAATACAAAAATAGTATGAAAAGCCTCTGCTTCTGAGAGCATAACATCAATTTATGGGGACATATCAATGCATTTTTTTCTTAAAATGAGGAATATATTTTGTATAATATGTGATCCAACTTAGACAAAATAATTAGGTGTAATATCTTCTGTTTGAGATTCAAGGAAGAGTTAGAATTTGAATTGAGTTTCAAAGAATTTTAAAAATGTGAAATTATAGGGGAGAAGAAAGGGAAAATGGTAATGACAATTTGGATTATACAGAAAGAATTTACTAAAGATTCATATGAGATAATGTATAAAGTGGGAATGTTAGAAACACATTTAATAAAGACTGCTCAAGCTTCACAAGATGATTTAACTCCTTTAGGAAGTCATTGCAGCCTAATGAATTAAGAAATACATGACATTGATTTTGCATATAACAAAAATATATATCATTAAAAAATTGTCCTGAGAGATAGTTAGGAACCATGGAGATTATAACTTGCTGAATTCTAAGAATGTAAATATAAGATCTAAATGAGGCAGTGGGCATGGAGTGAAATACAAAGGACAGGAAAAAATGGTTGCATTTAATATTAGTTATGTTCTTTTTAGTCATTTCCATTGTTTGCTATGTTAACTGGTTTATCTAAGTATGTATTTTTCAAAATAAGACATTTGTAATTTGACAAGTTATGCCTTACAAAATAAGAACACAAAAATGAGATTTTTATCTAGATTGATTTTATTTCAAAGCATTTATTTCCTTCTACTCTTGCTGAATTTTATAGGAAAAGCAAAACATAAAATGAAGCTTTCACAGTAAGATGGTCCCAAAGTTTCTTGTTATAAATCATAGCCTCCTGTCTAACCCAGATAGGAACCATATGTCATTAATGTATTTCACAAATACTGGTAATAATTAAATGCTAGTTATCACATGTTAATTTTGAAGTGAGGAACAGCATTTGATGATCCTGTTCACCCTCTTAATGTGTTGGAGGTCTCCAATCGATAATTTTTGCCTCTTGCTTTTGTTATTTGGAGATACTATCTCATTTGTCCTACAGGTGGAATAAATATCAATATCACATTGTCCTCCATTCCTCTTCCAGTCCTACCAAATTCTACAGACTTATATTGGTGCCAACTTTCAAATATTTTCAGTGTGTCTTCAAATTCCAGAAACAATAAGCAAAATTTTCCCTGGTTTTTATAGAGAAAGAAATTACTATCTTCTTTCTCCCATGCATCAAGTGTTCTGTTTCTACTTATAGTCATCTGTTCTCATTTTCAGTATTTCCCTCTTATCTTCTTCTCAGTCAGTCCTCCAAGCAGTTTTCCTCCAAGTAAGCCTTCCTACTGACTCCCTGTGTATATTATTGTAAAAGATAAGCATCTCTAATTTGAAAATCCAAAAGTGAATTGCTCCCAAATCCCAAACACTTTGAGTGCTGACAAGTTTTCACAAGTGAGAAATTCTACATTTGGCTTCATATAATCAGATGTAGTCAAAACACAAGTGAAGTAAAAATATTGCAAAAAATTATTCACTCTATGTATATAAGGTGTATATGAAACATAAATCTTATGTTTATACTTGGTTCCCATCCCAAAGATTTTTTCGTTGATTATATGCAAATATTTTAAAATCCAAAAAATTCCAAATCCAAGACACTTGAGGCCCCAAGCATTTAGGATAAGGAATATTCAATCTTTACTGCATCTTAATAGTACTGTCAATAATGCTTTAAAAATTATTTACACTCTCAGCACACTCATGTATACTGGTCTTTTTCTTTAACAACCTAAAATATCCCTTTTAATGCATTGTGATGTGCAAATGCTAAATGCTTTCTAGAGTAGTAATTTGAGAATAAATCAGAAAAAAATACTTCTAACTGTATTGAACATCATTTGGGAAAAAACACATCTTACTAGTTTAATTAATTTTAGTTTTCTTCAATTTATTTTTTCTTCTTGAAAGCCTTTTTTCTCATATTACACTATTCTAATAGAGTCTTTCAATAAGGGAGGGGGAAAAGAAAAAAGAAAAGAAAGCTGCAGCAGAATAAAATTTTAAATAGGACCCAATAGAATCTTTCCATTGTGTAAATAGTTTTTTCTTCAAGAATCATTACCAAAAATGCTCTTGTGAGAACCCTATGGTTTAGCTGTCATAAAAGATGTTTTTTCTCCATTTTGTATTCTGTTCATACTTTTTTCAATGTTGTTTTAGTTGAAAGCTTAATAGTCTAATAAAGTTGCTTGTCATATAAAATCCGAGTACACAGCTATAGAAAAAAACTTATTTTATAGAAAAGCATTCTGAAAATATATACATTTAAATTAATATAGGTATGCTATAAGAAAGTATGACTTTTAACTGGATGTTTAAATAATACTTCACAGATTTTGAGGTTCAGAGTGTCTATAAGACTATTAGTACTCCCTTTCAAATTTTAATAAAATTGTTGAAAAACATATAGTCATAGTCTTTCAGGATCCAGACACCCACTAAAACTGAGATATAAAATAATATATCTGCAAATGAATTTCAGTGTACTCTTGTGAGGCACTAATCAGACTGATGGCTTTTGAAAATCCTAAGGACTTTAGTGAAAATTAGAAGAAAAAAAATGAAAGACTCTTTGGTCTTTAAAAAGGTACTGATGTTACCAATAGAAACAAATAAAGGCATGAACAGATCTTGAGTGAGACAGAATAAGAAGGCAGATGAGTATACTCTTCCAGTGATTGTATCCACATCGACACACCCAGTTAAACAGATAGGCATCAAACTACACTTGTGGGAGTCTAGGAAGCCAGGTGAGGCACTGTAGTATTTGTTTTTAGCATAAAAAAAAAGATTTATTTAAAAGACATCTGGCTGGAAATGAGCCTTGAAATGCATGCTTCCATGTGGGAGAAGGCACCCTGGTTCTTTGCACAGGAATTCCACGTGGTATATGGAATGCTCCTCACTCCAGCAGGGGAGCCTGACTCCCCTCTCCTTCAGCGTATGCTGTGCACAGAGACTTCCTTCCAAGGAACAAAGCATGGAAAGGGGAGGAACCTCACTGAGTGATCCAGGTCAACCTCAATGGTGAGAAGTCATGATGACAGTATGCACTCTGGATGTCACGGGATGGGGAAGGTACTCATCTCCTAACTCAATGACATTCTACAGACTACCCACCAGTACCCCTGAATGACTAAGAAGGAGACTGTCGTAGCAAAGAGCTTCAGAAGGCATAATGGCTAATGTGACATGGGATCAGGCATGGAACCTGGAACAGTTTTTCTTAGTTATAAAAGACTAGGGAAATCTAATAAGGCATGACCCTTGGCTGATAATAGTGCCTCAGTATTGTTTGATTAAATGTACCACACAAGAGTAAGATGTTGCTACTAGGAAACCAGATGTGGAGTATATGGAAACTCTAATATCTTTTCTATTCTACTATCTTTTCTATAAATTTACAATTTCTAAAAAAAAATTTTCCTTTTTAAATTTTTTTTAAGAGAGAAGGACAGTGAGAGAGAGAGAGAGAGAATCAATTTTCACTGAGTTTTTCACATGGCCTCCTTTGCTTTGACACTTAGTTGTGTACATGTGTGCTGAGGTTTGAACCCTTATATTCCCACATGCCAGGGCACATGCCCAGCAAGGACCGTAACCACGAGCCACCACTCCAGCCCCCTAAAATAGTAGTTTCTTAAGAAAAAATAAATAAAAAGCCAGGAAGGAAATAGTTATCCATGTCACCTCAAGCCAGCATGAAGAGAGACTCCTTCCACTTCATAGAGGAAGAGGAATTAAGTCCAGGACCTAGATGAGACACCCAGTACCAGGTGCACTGAAGTGAAGCCTGGTGCAGGGCAGCATCCCACAACCCCTACTGCCAGGTCAATATCTGCATGCTTAGCTGTTGGGATGACATTAACCGGGCAGCAAGGAGACTTTATCCATTACCCCTTCTCCAGCCTCTGCAGTAGACTAGGAAGCAAGACACCACTTACTGAGGGCAGGACAAAAGCTAACAGATTTTGTCTAGGAGCTCAGTGCCCAGTCTGTTTCAGTGAGACCCAGTACCCAGTGAAACTGACACTCCCTTACTCAGGCAAGAACTCACAGATAGAGAGTCTAATCTGCCCCAGCATCAGGAAGCCTGTGACTGATGGGAACACTAAACTACCCCAGTACTGAGCAGGTCCTTGCAGCTATGACTCGGGGGTGATCCAGCTTAATGTTAGCTTGATGGTAAAAGGATTGTCTTCTCATTCCATTCCCCAATTTAGGCAGCAAAGCCATTGCCAGGCCAATGCATACAGATGCAGTTCTAGAACTGCCCTGGTGCCAGTCTGAGACCTGCACTTTGGTGGAATGAAGCCATATTTTAGACTTCATCAGCTTCAGCATGAGCAATGATATATCCCTGAGTTTGTACAGGTCTTTCTTGCTGTGCGGTATAGGTGTAATTGAGCTTAGTGTCAGCCTAGGTGATCAAGGAACTGCCTTCACAAACGTTACTCAAACCTTATGTAACATGCCTTGGAGTGAGACCTCATTTAGTTTAGGTGGGATAGAATAAAAAACATGGGACTGGGACCTGGAACTTAGGGATAAGGTGGTGAAAATATCATACTACGAAGTTACTAACAGTGCCTATTTCTAGCCTGCAGACTATTGGAGACTGAAGCCAACATGACACTTGGCTGGATGCCAGAGAAAAGTATTAGTAGTAAACAACTCTGCAAGAGGCCCAGCTGGCTTGCAACTTCCCGAGTAATTAGCAAACTGCCTGACCGCATGACTAAGCTATTTGGCTGCTCTATTGTTGCAACTGATTGATTATGTTTGTTCTGTGTCCCTATTGGGGGTTTTGTAACAAATTAATACCGGGCGTACAGGAAAATAGGAGAGGTAGAGAGAAGAAAAAAAGCCTTGGCAGTAGAAACAGGGACTCTAGTGAGAGGAGATGTAAAAGTCTTGCCTCTAGAGAGAGGGATAAAATAAAGTGCTTGGAGAACTCAGGACCAGTGTGTGTCTACTTCATTCCCAGTCAAACGCCAAATGAGAGCCGTCCGGTTGCTGCCGGCCGGGACCAGACAGCAGACTGAGCCTCTAGTATAGCTCTCATACCAGAAAACACTTGGTCACAGTCTATCACAACTTCTACTATGGCCAATATCATATGCAAGATGGTCCACATATCTACCTCAGCAGTAGGCTGCCCATAAGAGTGTGGGCCTTGATCCTTATCAGGACAGTGTTGCTAATACCAGATTTCAAATTATAATACAGAGCTATCGCAAGACAAACAGTATGGTACTAGCACCAAATTAGACATGAGGATCAATAGACTAGAACTGAAGAAACTGAGACAAACCCACATAATTCCAGTTACCTCATACTCGACAAAAGACTCAAAAACATAAGTTAGAGAAAAGATAGTCTCCAACAAATGGTGCTGGGCAAACTAGAAATCCACATGTAGTAAAATGAAACTCAATCTCTATCTCTTGCCTTAAACAAAACTCAACTCAAAGTGGATCAAAGACTTAGGAATTAGATCAGAAATCCTGCTAGAAGGACAGGTAGACCCAGCACTCTGGCATGTTCACTCAGAAATTAACTTCCTAACCTAAACAAGACACCCAAAGTGCAAGAAGTAAAAGGAAAAATCAATAAATGGGATGCCATCAAATCAAAATGCTTCCTCACAGCAAAGCAAACAAGTAAGCACTGAGACAGAACCTACAGAATGTGAAAAAATGTTTGCCTTCTGCACCTCAGAGCTCTAATATCCAAGATATACAGAAAACTTGGAAAACTTAACACCAAAAATCCAAATAACCCAAATAACAAATGGCAAAAGAACTAAACAGACACTTCTCAAATAAATAAATACAAATGATCAACAAATATATGAAAAAATATTCAAAATCTCTAGTAATTAGAGAAATGGAAATTAAAACTACACTGAGATTTCACCTCACTCCAGTTAGAATGACAATCATCAAGAATAAACAATAAATATTGGTGTGTGGGGGGGAAAGGGTATAATTATACATTGTTGTTAGGACCACAAACTGGTACAATCACTCTGGAAAACAGTTTGGAGATTCTTCAAAAAACTGGGGATGGAGCCATCATCTGACCCAGCTATCCCTCTCCTTGGTATACATTCAAAGGGCCTAAAAGCAGCATACTATAGGGATGCAGCCACATCAATGTTCATAGCAGCTCAATTCACAATAGCTAAGCTATGGAACCAATTAAGGTGCCCTTCAACTGATGAATGGATAAAGAAATTATGGCAGTTATATACAGTGGAGTATTACTCAGCTCTAAGGAGGAATGGCATTATGCTGGATAATGGATGAAACAGGAGGATATCATGCTAATTGAAATAAGCCAGTCTTGAAAATCCAAAGGTTGAATGTCTTTTTTATCTTTTTCTTTTTTTTTTTAAAGAGAGAGGAAGAGAGCAAAACGGAATCAATTTTTTTTTAGTTTTTCGTGTGGCTTTAATTGCTCAGACATCTTATTGTGTATGTGGTCCTAGGGTTTGAACCCACGTACTTCTTGCACATGCCAGGCAAGTGCTGTAACTGCTGAGCCACTGCTACAGCCCTTGAATATCCTCTTTGATAAGTGGAAATTAGCCCAAAATAAGGAAAAGAAAAGAGGAATAGTCAAAAGGGAAGGAAATGGAGTAAGGAGGAATGAAATAGGGAAAGTTAATGGAAGGAATCAGACTTAACTTGCTCATGTTCATATATGAACATATAATGTTGTCATCAATATATGTATAAATGAGTTACTAAAAGGAAAATACCATTTAGTAAATTATATAAAGACCATTGGAGGGAAGAGAAAGAAAGGTTGGGGGATACTATGGATGGAATTAGAATAAGTTATACTGTATGCTATTATAAAAAATGTTAATGTTTATACTGTTGTCAAATATATCTTGGGAGGAAGGGAGGGGAAAGGGAAATGCTTGAACTGAGTTAAACCAAGGTACATTCCAAGTTCAAGTTTTTACAAGTCTTTCATTGTGTATAAAATTGTCACATACATAAAAAATGGTCTCCATAGGTAAAATAATTATATTAGTATACTTGTGTATATTAGAATTTGTATATACTCCAGAAAGAGAGAAAGGAGACCAGGAAATGGGAAAAGGAAGTTAGGGGAGTGCTGGGGGTGGGTGCTGGCCAAATTATACTGTTGTATTGTATGCATGTATGAATATGTGAAAACAAATCCCATCATTATGTACAACTACAATGCACTAATAAAATAACTTAAATTAAAAAAATAGACCACTGTGGTAGTATTGGCAGGTTGTGGACTCAGACTGTGACATATCTTGGCAGTGTTGTAGCCACAGGTATGGCATAGGGCCCTGGTAGTAAATGATCTACAATCATGTCCGGAGCTGGGCATAATCCTGTAGTTTCTAACCACAGGATGGTTACTGTAGACAAGGTGTCTGGTTCTATCCAAGCCCCAGGAAGGGGCTTGTGGACATGGATTATCCTTTTCAGGAATACCCTCACTTCATTTTGAGCAATACACAAACTATAAATTTAGGGTAAATCTGAATTTAGGTTGCCCACTAGTGCAGAAATAGTGACAATACATCAAAAGCAGATACCCCAGTAAAAATGGACTTGAGTGGGGCTGGAGCAGTGGCTCAGCGATTATAGCACTTGCCTGGCACACACGAGGATGTGGGTTAGAAACCCCAGCACCACATACAGAATGAAGTGTAGGAACAATAAAAGCCACATGAAAAACTAAATAAAAAATTGATTCTCTCTTTCTCTGTCACTGTCCCTCTCTCTTTAAAAAAGAAAATGGACTTGGGTGCCACTCAGTGTTTAAATAGTGGAAGAGTCTGTATGCTCAGTGACAATAAGCAGAAAGCTTACAAATTCTGGATAGGAACAAACAAGTCCATTAGATTAGGAAAGCTGGAATGAGTGTACAGTCCTTCAATGTCCAGATGATGTTACATGCCAATAAGCATCAAAAGTTTTCAGGAAACCATGACAACACTTATATGTGGAATCTTGAAAAGTTGATTTCATAGAAGTTGAAAGCAGAACACTGAATATCAGAGAGCATGGGGAAGAGTCCAGTATCTACTAAGTTATAGTTATATAGGAGCGAGAGGTTCTGGTATGTTATGGCATAGCAGGTTGACTAAAGCATACCTTAATTTACTGTACATTTCAAAAGGCTAGAAGAAAGTAGTGTGAAAGTTTTCACTATAAAGAAATGGCAAATATTTGAAAATATTTACAGTTATTGAAACATTGCATGGTGCCCCATTATAACCCATTAGGACAAACATTTTTTATGTTTTCACATATCTGTTAAAAAATAAATTTGAGGGAACTGGAGTGGTGGGTCATCAGTTGGAGTACTTGCCTAACATGCGTAAGAATGTGGGTTCAAACCCCAGAACCATGTACATAGCTAAGTGTCAGAGAAACAAAGTTCGGATGAAAAAATATATAAAATTCTCTCTCTCTCTCTCTCTCTCTCTCTCTCTCTCTCTCTCCATCTATCTCTTTTAAAATAACTAAGTAAAATAAAAAAATTTTTGAGGAAGTGTGGGATGGGGGTGAAGGAAAGGATATTGATCAAATTATATTGCTGTTGTGTGCATTGTATGAATATGCAACAACAAATCCCATCATTATCTATAATCATAATGCACTGTTAAAAAATGAGAAAATAGGAGCTGGAGCAGTGGTTCAGCAATTAGGCACTTTCCTGGCATGTGTGAGTATTCAAGTTCAAACCCCAGCCCAGCACCACATACACAATGAAATCTCAGAGCAAAGAGAGGCACATGAGAAACCTAATAAAAATTGATTCTCTCTTTCTCTCTCTCTTTCTCATTGTCCCGCTCTCTAAAATAAAATGTGAAAATAAATAAATAAATTTGACTTAAAGAAAAAGCCAGTAATTTTAATTTTACTACTGGTATCATGGTGGGCAGAAGTGAGCAGCATAAGATGTCTTCATAAATAACTCCCTCTTGCTATTTCTAGATAAAAACATCACTAACAAAATGAAATGCATCATATTTTTAAAGACAGCTCAAGGATACACTATTGAATATGAATATAACTGAATTAATTTACTTGGACTAATTTGTTTTATAATCACCTAAGGGACACTCTCTCTATGTTGTCTTATCAATTTAATTTGGTTTATTAAATTTTCCCTTAGATTATGTCTGCATTTTCTTTCCCAATACAAATCTTTCTGTTTTCTTATTAGAAGGAAAAGTCAGCAACTTATTGAATTCATAACTATTTTGCTAACCAAAACCTGCTATGATCCTTGAACAAAGTAAAGGCTCAATAATTTTAGAAATGATGAATAACCTATATTTCAAACAAAGCAGAGAAAATAGGTTAAAAAAAAAAAAGACCTGCTGGGAAAACGTTTTAACCTTGCAGAAGGCATTTAATTTAATTACCAAAACACATTCTTGTAAGAGAAGGGGTTAATGATTAACCAAAGTGTTTATATCATAAAATAACTTGCATTACCTTATTCTGCCATCCATGCCCAAATTAAGGGTTCTGGCGTGAAGATTCCAGGAGTCTCCTTAGTGCAGGTCAGTTAGAACAGAGTATCTATTCATTCCGTCATTCCACAGCTATTAACTATCTATCATTAGGCAAGGTGTTGCTCTAGTTGTGGTGCTAAAACCAATCATCATTGTTGTACAAATGTAGGGTCACCATATAATTAACATAAAAGTCACTAATTACTACAGATTGAGTCATGCCTACACATCTGCCTCCCCAAAAGCATAGTGTATCAATGGGTTGTGCTCATCATCTGGCCTGCCTTTTCCCTGTTCTGCCAAGCATTATGAGAACTACACCTTGAAGATTGGTGGCTTTTTCTTATTTAATTCTTTCCAGAACCCAAATACATAATAGGAACTTACTAAACATGTTTTTGTAAGCAACTAGCTTTTCTAGTCCACTAGAAGTTAACCAGTTCTCTGAATGACTTAGAAGAAATCGCATAACTCTAGCAACAATTTCTCCATTTAATAGGTAAAATCAATGTCTACTTCATAATAAGGGTGATATTTTGTGGAGTAAAAATCCAATATTGTTGAAATAGATTTGTATAATGCTGGGAGCACAGTAAACACACAGAAAATAATAACTATTATTTTATGAAAATTCCATTACTACTTTTGTAATTATTAATAGATTTTAAATAATTTCTCTATATGGAAAAGGTATCTTGAAGATAAAATTAATTTGTAAGTGTGATTTTTTTAAAAAAACTCTAATTAATGACACTTCTGAAACCAGTGATTCATGAATCATCCTTGAAAACCCTTGCTGTGAGACTTTTGAAAGTCTGAAGGACACCACTCATTTAGATTCTTCCCATGTAATCTAAGGTACTACTGGGTAGTAAGTGAGGGAATTTAATGGCCTCATTAATTCTGTCACATGACTGGGCACCTATGATTGACACAGCAGCAAAAACCATCTACCACACTGATGGTGCCAGAGTAGTTTCCCAGTTAGTATATGCTGTCTTATTTCAATTTTCATGGGAGAAAAGAATTAGCCTCACATCTTATCAATACATTTTTACAACTGCAAAGAAAAAAAAAAAAGAATAAACCCTGGATAGCAGATCGTACTTTTTATCATTCCTTAGATGGGAAATAATGAGGACAACACATTATTTCTAAGTACTTCAACTCTATATATAACTTTTTTGTCAGGATGAAGACTGATTCAATTACAACTTAAAACAATATATAAATAGTAATAAGTAATTTTATATGCAATTAATGTATGTTGGAAAAAGTAAAACTGCATTATTATATAATTTATATTATTATATAACATTGTTTAGCATATTGTACAGATAACGAAGTTGAGAACCAAGAAAAATCTTAAAATACACCAAGCTTAAACACTTGGTTTGTAAGTGGTATATCTGGTGGCAAAAAATGCATGTGGCAATGATGTTCAAATCTCAGAACATAACTATGACCCTGTATTGGCTCAAAAGAATACTCATATCTAAATATATGTTATGAAAAGACAGTGTATAAGTAGTTATTGAGTTTTATTTCTTTTTAAGAAGCGTGGTTCCTAAAAGTCTTAAGGCACACTAACATGCAAATGTATATCTACAATCAACACATTCTTTCTTCAATTTATGAAATGAAAGATTTAACAGATTTATCATTTTTCAGCATATTTCTATCTTTTTTGTCAAACTTTCTAACAAGTTCAAATTCATGAAAACAACCCAACAGTTCTGACAGGTATCTGTTTACTTGTTCTGATTCACTGGTCTGAAGAATTCTGGATTTAAGTAACAAAGGGGACAAATGTGAAAAGCACACTAAACTGCTCACATTATTAGAACTCATGTCACTATATACTCTCAGTGACATTTTCAGGATGTAAATGAACTTTTTACAGAGTCGCTGTCTTTTAAGAACCGTAATGGAGAAGAATTATTATTACTTCATGTTGAATACATTCAAAGATAGATGAGTAATCAGTGTGAGTTTTAACCAATTTGTGATAATACATCATTCATTAAAGCCAATGAATTAAAAGAAATAAAATAGAAATAATTGATAAATAAGAGAATAATGTAGCATATTAAATACTATGTACAAATAAAAGTACTGATTCTGAAAATTCACCATCTCTGAAAGGTAATTTTATCTTTCCTTTCATCAGTAATTTTTATATTACACTTTGACTAAATGATAAAAAATAATTTTAATATTAAATTTTTGTTCAATTTTAAAGCAGAAATATGACATCAATGTGGATTAGTGGCCTTGGTAGGATATTCTAAACTTTTTAGAGACCATTCACTATCTCCTACATTGTTTTAATATATAACTGGTTTCCATGTGGTAAGAGCTAATACTTAGAGTAAAGACTCAATTATTTAGTAGTTAAGGGATTTAAAAGCTCAATAAGATCTTGGAAATAACTCTTCTATTGCTCTTCTTTATGTAGGTAAAGATCCTGAAGTGTTATAAGGTAAAATAACTTGTTTAAATTTGTGTAGGCAAAATTTCTTGAATTGAGGTCTTCTAGTCCTATGCCAAAATTTTCATTTTCCCAAAGGGGGCCAATAGCAAAGTTATCATTTCAGTTTCTCTATTAAAAAAAAAAAAAGAGTTCTAAGGAAGTATAAAAACAGGAGTTTTTTTTCAATTCATTGCTCCCATTTAGAGACACTATTCATTATAATAGGCAAGAACTGTTCGTTTTATAATTATCTATTGATGTAAAAATAAGATAATAAAAAACTCTAAACTAAGCTCCAGTTGCTCCGACACTTGGTTTTTCCTTCATCTTAACCATGGATCTAATTGCTGTTAGTTTCTTAGATATTCTCTTAGACTGCCTTATGTAAAAGAAAATATGAATATATATTCTTTATTTCACCTTTTTAACATAAATGATGACACATAATTAAATGTTGTGTACTTTTACCTTTTTAAATTAACAATACATCTGATAGATTTTTTTATTTCAGTATGTGAAGAGCTCCCTCATTCTTTCATAGAGATGCATTACTTTCTCCAGCATATAATAAGAGCATTCATGTTTTTATCAATCTTTTAATAATATATTCTATGGAACATAAGAAAACTTTGTATATTTCATTACTTGGCACATGTGTGGGTAGGTCCAGAATAATTTCTAGAAGCAGACAATCTGAGTAATGTATATGCATTTGTGATTTTACTATCTAAAGAGGTTGTATTAAATTGAGTATCTGTTTCTCCACAGATACAAAATTAACACACTTTAGGATTTTCCAATCAATGTTTTAAAAAGAAGCAGAGCAAGTTTCTACGAGCAAATATAAAGGAAAAGTAATTTTCCTGGTATTTAAAGAGACAGTGAGCTTTATGATTTTATTTCATGGATTCTGACTATTCAGTTCTGCAGTTACACAGTCAGAGAACTTGCACAATTTTGTCCATTTGTTAGGCATTTAAAATTTTAAAAAAGGGAAACACATTATTTCCTCTGCATATACAATTCACATTTGAACAACATAGTTTCAAACTGCATGGAACCATTTATTTGCAGTTTTTGTTTAATTTTGCTTTGTTTTAGAGATCTGGGACAATTTGAAAAACTTACAGATGAACCACATAGCCAAGAAATTCCATAAAATGAAGAAAACCTTAGGTGTGTCACAAAAACATGAAATATAGATGTCTATTTTATCATTAATGTAAATTTTACAGAAATTTATTATAAAACTTAACCAAAACTTATTCATGCATTTAAAGACTATTCACGGTACCAAAGTTGAGAGAAATATAAATAAGCATAAAGATGCAGTATTGAATCATGCCTGTATAAATTAAATGTAGTATATAAGGCACTACTGTAATAATTTCATAGCCACCTCCTGTTGCTCTTGCAGTGAGCTCAAGTGTTGCGAGTGTTCACTTAAAGCAGACATGAGAAGCTAATCATCTTTGCATGAATAATTCATCTCCCTGTATACCAGAGTAGAAGTGATCTCTCACAGTTTTTACACATCTATCACAACATATAATACATTTTATATGCAAATTATGTGTTAATTGATTGTGTTAACAATAATGCTTCTGGTCAATGGCAGGATATTATTAAAATCTGGGGGACTAAACAGTTATGCCCTGGATTTTTACTTTGTTGGAGTCAGCATCTCCAGCCCCTAAGATGTTCAAAGGTCAACTAATATACATATAAACCCAAATTTATATGTTTGCCTTTGGATTTTCTGGATAGTTCTTCTATGAGCAATTGATTCCCAATACTTCCCTAGATACCTATCTCCAAATTATCCAAGTCCTAGAAAATGGTATTTAACAGTGTGTTCTGGCCCTGGAAATGATTGATTTCTTGAAGATTAGATTTATCCCCAAGAGTGCCCCCCACAATTACTCACCCTTGTCCCTCCCTTCCCCTTCCTACAACATCTCTAAAAATGTATTATGTTGTGTAACATTACGCCTTATCTGGATTTAACACATGATAATAGACCACCTTTCTCAATGGCCAGGGTCTAGTTCCAGCCTACACAGATGAGTGAGGACATTGACCCTTGGTTTTCTGGGTTATGCTGATTTCACTCAGCTTAATTTCTTCCATAACCATCCATTTACCTTCAAAGGATGCAATATCATTATTTTTAACTGCTGTGTAAAATTCCATGGTATATATGTACCACAGCTTTTGGATCCACTCATCCAGTGAGGGACATCTGGGTTGTTTCCATGATTTAGCTATTGTAAATTGAGCTGCTATGAACATAGATATTGCCGTGGCACTATAATGTGCTGATTCTAAATCCCCTGGAAAGATACCAAGGAGTGGAATAGCAGGATCATATGGTGGTCTCATCCCTAATTTTTTGAGGATTCTCCACACTGCTTTCCAAAGGGGCTGTACCAGTCTGCAGTTCCACCAACAGTGTGTCAGTGTGCCTATCTCTCCACAGACCCTCCAGCATCTATTATTGTTTATTTTCTTCATTTTTGCCAATTTGACTGGTGTGAGGTGATATCTTAATGTAGTTTTCATTTGCATTTCTCTGATTACTAGTGATTTAGAGCACTTTCTCATTTATTCATTGGCTTGATCAACGTCTTCTGTTGAGAAATTTCTATTTAGCTCTTTGACCCATTTATTAATTGGGTTGTTTGTGTTTTTGTAGTTGAGATTTTTGAGGATTTTGTAGATTCTGGATAAAAATCAATATTTTTATTTTATCAAACAATGAAACAAGGAAGATAGGATTACAGATGAAAATTTGCAATATTTCAAAATAACAGAGAAAGCAAAGCTTCGTACCTGCTGACAGAAGTGTTACTAGTTATTTTTCATTGGAAAACTCTCTCAAGTTTCCTGTTGCCATTTAAAGGACATACTCTTTTCCTCAGAAAATGTATTTCTTAGAACATATGCTACTGATGCAATCACACATAATCACAAAGAAGTAAGCTTAAAAATATTCATATAGAATTTTCATAAAAGCAAAAGATTAGAAAACCAGAAATGTCCGTTAGTAGATTGCAAATTGAATACATTGTGGTGACTCATGAAAGAAAATAGTACTATATACCCAGCAGAGAAAGAAAAGAGATGGATCACCATGAACTGGTATTGAACAAGACAAGATATTCTGTTAAGTGGAAACAAGATGGGATCATCATTTAATATACATATATTTGTATAAGCAAACCAAATTTGTGATAAATACAAATATATTTTTATATATTGGCATGATGTACTCTGTCTTCAAGGAATTCCAAAGAATGGCTAATAGGCTAATAGTCCTCCAGCCACGGTAACACAGAGACTGGGACATTGGGAAGAGTGGAAGAGATGAGAATGAAGACAAATGAATGGAACATACCCTGGGGCATGGGAGTCTTCTACATCAAGCTCTATTAGACTGGTAAGAACTGAGATGTCAATCCTCTTGGTAAGCATCTGGAGAAGGAGTCTTTAGTCAGGGATCTAGTACTTGTTAGAGAACAGTCTTAAATAAACATATATTTAGTCTGACTTCCTTCTCTTTTCAATAGGATTTGAAAGATCTCCTTGAAGTTTAAGAAGTTCAAGTCTTTTCAACTACATTGCTTATTAAGAAGGAAAAGAAAAATTGTCAAAACACAGTCTTTCTCCAACAGTGTTCTTTATCTATGTTCAGGGCAATCTTGCTGGGTGATCATCTTAATTTGACAGAAAACACTTTGGTGTCTGGTGCGGTGCTTGTATACTGACAGAAGCTGTGTGGAAAATAACTTTTTTTACTTTTGGTTCAGACACTGGACCCATCATGAGGGTTCAACATCACTACTAAGGTTGATGTTCTCTGAATATTCTTTTATCCCCTCATCCAGGTAACCTCAAATAATATTCAAAGGAAATTAACTTCTCAGTACTGATGTAAATAAACATCAGGCTTACGGTGATAAAGGCAATTACCCTAATTTATTGAATTTATCAGGAAAATCACTACTGGTTCCTTTGATATTATTGAGTATTGGAAACACTCTTCTTCATTCAAAAGCAATTTCCTTTATTTCACACAAAACTGATTATATGACTACTTCAAGTTTTGAAGTGTTATTTCCTTTGATTTCCAGATAGACAGTTTGAATACCCAACATCTAACTCATAAACATTCTTTCATGTCCCCCATAGACAGAAATTCAGTTGTTGTTTTTTTTTTTTTTTGCCTTTTACTATGTTGAACTTCTACTCAATTCTTTGATCTACCACATCTACAGGCTTTTCTAACTAGTAAATGGTTAACTTCAATGCATGTTGAATTAGATGGACTGAGTTTATCACAGACTGGTGATGAGATGCTTAAGTTTAGCATACATGCATTGGATTACTTTTGTGAGATGTGCTTCCAATGATAGTTAAATTTTCATGAAATACACTCTATCTATGAAGGCACAAATGGTCTCCCCAGTTATGGCCCCTTGTTATCTCTTGGTGGAGGAGGGAGATTGCTGGTCTGTGAGAGAAAGAAGCTTTCTTGCTGGAGGCTTGCCATGCCAGGATCATCGCTATTGGAGTGGAGAGTGATTCCCTTGGCTGCTTCTTGTTATGTGATCTTTCTTTGTATTTTTTTAAAATTTCTAATTTAGCCTTGAGGTCTCTCTCCTGAGTGTCTATCAACTCTAGACCTGCCTTAGTGGGGCTCTAGTGGAAGTGATCTTGGACGTTTACACCATACTTCTTTATCCTGGAAGGTGGCCCAATACCTCCAACCCTTATCTAGGTGTTCCTCTCAAAGAAGACTTGTTTGAACTGCAGAATACCCTTGTGTCTTTTGTCAGACCCAAAATCCAGTTTATTTCTACCCAAATGGTTGCTCTTGAGGAAAGTCCTGGTCTGGGAAAAAAGTTAGGTACTGGTGTGGTTAGATGAAATACAGAGTGGCTATATAACAAAATATATAAAATGAAGGAGCAGTTTTATTGCTTACAGGACCCAGAAAGAAGAGGACAACATGACTCACGGGGACAATAGAAAGGCACTTACTGTCTGGGACACACACAACTTACTAGTGGGTAGAGAGTAAGTGGGAGATGGAGGAGGGCCGATGGACTGAAGACTTTATTGGGCTCCAGGGTATTACTCAAGTGGGGTTTCCCTTTGGAAGCTCTGTTTAAAGCAAACGGGCCAGAGTTCTGTTGGAGTCATGCTGAGACTAAGAGGTGGTCACTCTGTCTTACCTTTGTAGGCTGTACTGGATATTAGGCTTGTGGAGTGAGTCATTTAGGTTGTATTCAGCTAACTCATGTGGAAATGGTAAGCACAAGGTGGTGTATAAGGTAGATATATGAAACACCATATTAAGAAACTGGAATGAGGTAGAGAATTAGAAACCATGTCAAAGGTGACCAAGCTCTGTTTCTGGTATAAGAAAGATAAACTTAAATTCAAAATGAATGCTGAGGAAACACAACATTTTAAGAATTCTCTACCCTTTCATAGAGATGCCTCTCCATCAAATTCCCCAGTGCCTCCAGGATAAGAAGGGAAATTTCAGAACCAGCAAAGAAAAGAGTGATTTGGAGCAGATTCCTGTTGGTGAAGCTCTAGATTCATCTTCTTTGCTCGCTCTCCCAGGGCTCACTTGGAGTTTTAGGTGTGGCCCCAATCTGTCTCAAAGGAATGGGTTTCCCTGAAATGCCTACAGTTCCCAGTTTAGGTATTGAAAAATGCCAGATCCAGGCCATCTTTTCCTCTAATTTGAGAATCCCAGAGCAGTTTTCTTTCTTCCTTCCAACTTTCGGAATCTCATGTTGCCCCTTCCATTATTTCTACGGTTCTTAGTTGACCTCAGCAGTAAGAATCAGAGAAAAATGGTGCTATATCATCTTGTTCTGTAACTGATGTCTCAATAAATGTTTAGCCACAAAGTAAGTTTTATGATTTCCTTTAGTAGGTGCTCCTGAGATTACACTTGTAGTGTAATTGTAAGAAGTGCTAAAATTAAGTCTCCAACAATATTAGATATTGCAGGATTATTGATAACCTTTGTCTGTAAAAGTCTGTTTTCTGGTAAAGTCCAGAAAAAATCAAGGCTTTAGCTGCACAAGTTGTATAGAGGTAAGTGTGCAACAGTCTCTGTGATCACTCACAAGGAGATAGCTATTGGGTTTCATAATTCCCATACCTATTTTACCTTATCCTGAGACAATTTCCTGAGACTAGTATTTTCTTGAATACGTATATCATTATAGTCAAGATAATGCCACTATGTCTATTTTTATTAAGAAATTTAGTTAACTGTACAATCAAAAAGGCATCCAAAGTAACAATATGATATGTATATATTCTTAAATTAGATTTACCCCTATTCTCCCACCCTTTCCCTTCCCCATCTTCCCCTCCCCACTTCTTCCAGATACAAATCTATGAATGCCCTAGGTTATGTGTTTCTACATCTTTGCTGGATATAATACATGAGGTAGACTACCTTTCACACAGCCCTGGGTCCAGCTCCAGCCTCCACAGATGACTGAAGATGTTCAACCATTGACTCTCTGGGTTAGGCTAACTTTGCTCAACATGATTTCTTCCATCGCCATCCACCATCCATTTATCTTTATAGGCTGCAATATTATTGTTTCTAATTGCTGAGTAAAACTCCATGGTATGTATATATATATATATATATGTGTGTGTGTGTGTGTACATGTATACACATGTACACACATATATATATATATATGTATATATATATATATATATATATATATATACACATATCCATTCATCCACAGAGGGATATGTGGTTGGTTCTGGTTCCATAATTTAGCTATTATAAATTGATCTACTATGAACATAGATTTTGCTGTGTCACTGTAATGTGCTGATTCCAACTCCCCTGGAAATATACCTAGGAGAGGGAAAGCTGGATCATATGGTGGGTTCATCCCTAATTTTTTGAGGATTCTCCACATTGCTTTCCAGAGGAGCTGTGCTAGTATTCAGTTCCACCAATAGTATACTAGTGTTCTTATCTCTCTGCAACCCCTCCAGAATCTATTATTGTTTATATTCTTCATTTTTGCCAATCTGACTGGTGTGAGGTAAAATCTTAATGTAGATTTGCATTTCTCTGATTACTAGTGATTTAGAGCACTTTCTCATGTATTCATTGGCTTGATCAATGTCCTCTGTTGAGAAGTTTCTATTTATTTCTTTGGTCCATTTATTGATTGTGTTGTTTGTGTTTTTAAGGTTGATATTTTTGAGGATTTTATAAATTATGGATATTAGTCCCCATGACAATATATTTAAAACGCTAATGGTACTTAGATAATCTTCTAAATCTTATCTTCTAAATCTTATCTTCTAATCCTTAAGGATCATTTAATATTTAACCCAAGTTTGTAATCCCTTAACAGAAAGACATCTTTCATACCTAGACATGTTTTTCAATCAAAAAGAATATTCAATGAAGTAGTCAATTAACTGCCCAAAGTGTTAATTTTATTTTAAGCCTTGTTCAGAGATTTACATACTTAAAGAAAATTATTCAGCATAAAAATGAAGAAATAGTGTGCTTTATTTCAAAACTGTTATCTTTGAGGCAACTGAAAATGTTTTACCATCTTGCAAATGAGCCGGGGGAGTTCCTTATAGTCAGCTTTTCATCCTGTCATTTTTATCTACATCAAGCAGAAGGTGTTAGTATTGTTTTATGTAAAATACTAGAAACTTTAAGATAAATGTGATAGAGTGATGGAGAGGAGGCTGACACATTTTCTAAAAGAAGAAACTATAAAGGTAACTTCCATGTGCAGTTACAGAATGAAGAAATATATCAGGTATGATAAAAAATATTGCAAACATGTCAAGAACATTTTAGTACTCTTCTTTGAACCGGAAACTAGAATATTATAAAATTAAATTAAGGAAACAATATTAAAAAGAGAAAAAAATTGCCATGTAAATTGATTTATGTCTAGTATGGCAAATTCCATTCTATACTCTTCATAATAGCATAACTCAAAGACTACATACTGTACTTTCCTTTTATTCTCCTCCTATACTATATCTGGACATTTTTTCCTGGTGTGTTTCAGTCTCATTGCCCACTGTTGTTCAAATGTTAGGTTCACACAATATCAGGAAAGGGGAAGCAAATTCATAATTAATGATCACCTACTATGTACCAGAGACTGTGGTTATCACTTTATTTCTTAGTTTTCTTTTTATAATTGTTATTTACATTTAAAAGATGACACCAACAAATCTCATAGAGGCTAAATAAATATTCATTGACTTCACAATTAAAAGTGGAGAATTTTAGATGAAAATCTATATTCATCTAGTTCAGTCCATTACTTTCTATTCAACTGTGGTGTTTTCCATCATATTTGACCGCAAGACCTATCATTGTTTTTTGAGTCCTGAAAATTATTTCTGTTAATACAGTGATAAGTAAGAATTTCTCATGGTGTGTGTTAGTGATAATCTAAGATTAGAATACAGTTGTTTGCTTTTAGCAGACACTTAACAAATATTCATTAAATAATTTATCAATCACATACATTATATTCAAAGTATAATATGGGAAATACTTTTTGCTTGCATCTCAATATATTTCATTATGTAAAATTTATTGATAAATAATGATTAGCTTTAAGGAGAGTCCTAATTAAAAATTGTTATTTGACCTTTTGTCCTGAAACTGCCATTCATATAATCTGGTTCTAGGCTTCTCTTCCAACATCAGCCATCCAAGGTTGCTTTGCTATGGTGATTCTAAAGAACTCTAGGGAGCATGTCTGATCCCAAACGCCAAGAAATTACTCCTTGTATTTTTAAGTTGATGGGATATTGTGATAATTACAATTTTTCTGCACCATGAATGAGCATCCTCTTAAAAATGGAGAGCATCAAGAAGCAAGTCCAATGCTTCTTGAACAGTTCTTGATAGGTTTTTTGGACAGGAGACTCCAGCTCTTTTACTCTAAGTAGACTCTGACCAGTCCTTCTGCATAGAGTTTCTAGGACTTCGGACCAGGTAGGTATAACATCATTTATTCATTTTTTCTCAGGCTTCAGCATATTCACTGCACAGCTACTGGTTCTTTCATCTCTCCGTTTTGCAGGTGACCACTGTGGGACTTCCCAGCCTCTGGTTGCAGGAGCTTTTCTGTTTGGGGAAAGCAACTGCTCTTGATGAGACCTGACTTGCTGCTCTCATACTTGGTGCTACAGAACAAAACCCTGAAAATTGGTGGCAAGAACATATTGAATTTGACTGACATCTTTCAACAAGACACCTCTGTGGACCCCTGCTGAGAGTCTCTCCACCCAGACCAAATGCCAAGGGCCTAGGTGTCTGGTCTCTGGGCCAGGCAGGCACCCAGGACATCCTTGAGGACTCCCGCCTGGAGCCACCAAGCCACAATGCACACAAGGCTGATCCAGCTATATTGGGACCATTTTCTCAACCAAGGATCCCAGGTCCCAGTGTTGTGAGCAGGTAGACCCATTCTGGCCTGGCCTGCACCTCCGGGACCCAGGGATCCAGCAACCCACCTTCCCTGAAGTGCTTAAAAAATTCAGCAGCTACCCCCGCCCCAACAAGCGTCTAGATCCAAAGGGAGCAGCAGAAGGAGGCTCCAGGCAGAAGCAGCTTTCTGGAAATAAGGTAGTCATCAGAGGGGTTGTATCCTACCCAAACTGTTGACCTGCAAGGAGGAAGCACCCAGAGAACTACTTTGCTTCCTCACAGGGAACCTCAATCCATAGATCCAAAAGAAGCTCTTCAAAAATGAAGAATCAAACTAGAAAATGTTTGTCTCAAACTCCCCCAATTTTATTCACCACTTTTATTCAAATTTGTCCTCAAGACCTTAACCAGAGTAATCAGGCAAAAGAAGGTAATCAAAGGGATAAAAGTAGGAAGAGAAGAAGTCAAACTACTCCTTTTTCTGATGACATGATCTTGTATCCGGAAGATGCAAAAAACTCCACTAGAAATATGCTTGACCTTAGAAGCAAGTTTACCAAAGTGGGCAGGCTGCAAGATCAATAGCTTTCCTCCATGCAAACAATAAAATAAGGAAGAAGAAGAAAGCAGGAAATTGGTCCCTTTCACAATATCCTCAAAAAGAAAAAAATACTTGGGAATTAATCTAACAAGGGAAGTATACTATCTCTACAATGAAAATGATTGAACATGGAAGAAAGAAATTGAAGACCTGAAAAGATGGCAAGATATTCCATGTTCTTGGTTATACAGAATTAATATAATTAAGGTGGGCATTCTGCCAAAAGCACTATACAGATTCAGTGCAATCCCCATCAAGATACTAATGTCATTCATTACAGATATAGAGAAAAAATTCTTAAACTCATTTGTAATAGCAAGAAACGCAGAATAGCCAAAACATAGATAAGCAAGAAAGATGAGAGCTATCCCTCTTCTGGGGTTTTTCCTAGAAACACTAGAATCAGCACTCTATTGTGTCACAGCAAAACCAATGTCCATAGTAGCTCAATTTATAATAGCTAATTTATGGAATCAACCCAGATGCCCATCACTGGATGAATGGATCCAAAAAGCTGTAGTGTATATATGCCATGGAGTTCTACTCAGGTATTAGAAACAATGATATTATGGCCTTCAAAAGTAAAAGAATGTCAGTGGAGGAAATTATGCTGAGTCAAATCAGCCAAACCCAGAGCCTCAAGGGTCAAATATTTCCCTTCATTTGTGGAGGCTAGAACAAATACCCAGTCTTTGGTGAAAAGGAGTTAAGCTTATGAAGTAGACTCTAAAGGTGAAACAACATGTTAACTAGGGGAATCATAAATATGAAAGTGGGGGAAAGGGAGAGAAGAGGTAGGTGGGAAGCCAGAGGGAGGGAGGATAGAGAGAGATCTATCGAGGAAATGAACAATGTAGCTCACTCTTTACTCACTCATGAAGCCAAATAATATTTATGCAAAAATTTAATTCTGGAAAATATACAATCATTCATATATGTGTATATATATATATATACATATATATATATACACACACACATACACATGCATACATATATATATATAAACGTGTATATATGTATACAAATAGACATTTTATATGTTATGTTATGGGGAAATATAGAAGAGTAAAGAGACCACATTATGGGTGACATGGGGCTGATTCTAAATCAGGATCAGGGGCATATCGTATTCTTACTACATATGCATTTACAATTATACAACATCACAACTAACTCCTCAACAATTTATTTAAATTTTTATTAAGGAGTTGGGTTGTTGTACAATCATAAATGCATATAAAGTTACAATATGATATACATTTGATCCTAAACCATAGTTACCCCCACATTGCCCACATCACAGTCTCTCTCCTGATTCTTCTATATCATATCCCTATAAGAGATTTAAATATACACACACACATACATATATATGAATTATATATACACATATATATATATATGAATAAAAACTTTCCAGAATTAAATGATTACATAGGCATTATTTGACTTCCCAGGGTGTAAAGAGTATGCTACATTGTTGATTGTCTCCCTAGATCCTTTCCTATCCTCCCTCCCTTATCTAAATACTCACCTCTCAATTTCCTCCTCCCACATGTTTATGGCTCCCCTAGATTATGTGTCACTATGCCTTTGCTGGGTCTAATACATGAGTTTGACTACATTTCACCCAAGTGTGGGTTTAGCTCTAGCCTCCACAAATGAGGGAAAACATTCAACTCTTGATCGTCTGGGTTTGGCTTTAAAAATGTGAAAATATTGTTATTTGACTACTTAGAAAGGAAAAAAATATTATTTCTGTGGCTATGGACATCATGAAGAAGGCATTATTTTAGTTAAAATTTGAGATATTACTATACACAGAATGTAAGAAAAAATGATTCAATCCAAAAGGGAAACCAAAGTAAAGATTCTGGAAGTTAAATTACACAATAAGTTCCAGTGGTAGCAAGCTGGAACTGGCTGTTTACTCTTAGGGCTGGAGAGGAAAAGGAGAACGTAACAGAGACTATAAAGATAGGTTGTGATCATCTTGTAAAAGGCGTGTAAAAGGCGTTGTGTGTCTGATGAGGTATGACAGCATTAAAGTGAGTCTTTGAAGGATTTTTGAACAGAAAAATACTGTAATCATATGACTATCTCTTTACCTTTATATTCAGGCGCTAGCATCCTGGTCATTACGATGGTTGTGTCATCACACTAATGATGTGTGCTGACAATCAGTTGACAAATGCTTTCTTTTTTAAGCAATGAGACCATAAAACTGACCCTTTATGCTTTTCAGTCACTCTGGTATGCTTTCTTATGTAGGACCAGCAATGTATTTTATCAAATTAATATTTATTATTTAGAATCTTAGATAATATGTCTCATATATACATGATTAAAATGGAGTCATAGGAAAGAGAAAATTATAAAAGCTACTCCAGCTACTCCAGGAGAAGGTATGAAATAGTAAATCACAGGAAAACATTGATTTTCATTAATTAATGTGATTTATTGTCTTCTAAGTTTATACCCTTATTGTGGTTTCTTTCTCCCCACCCAATGCATCAAGAGTGTCTGCTTTTGTACGGCACAAAATAAAGTGTCAAGTGCATGGCTCTGGACATTGTCACAGAGCCACTTGGCATACATTCATGCCCACAGGCTGCTCAGTCCCTATTTGTACTTTTCTCTTGACTAGTTACATTGACTATGTCCATAGTATTTACTAATTTTCCTTCTTGTGCATTTTGCATAAGACATTTCTCTTTACTTTCTATAAATGATGATTCTGGACCTGAGATATTGTTCAGTTCCTCCTACTGACCATGTTAGATGAAAAAATTTCATAATCTTTGTCACTGCCTCCATTGTAGACAAGAATGGGATCCTGGACTCATACCAATGAACTAACGGTGTGAAAATAGTCACTTGGACCTGTCCAGTATGAGGCTAGACAAAATAAATTCAAAAACTTTTTACTGAGCACAAACATTCTGGGACACCACTGATAGCATTCTACTGGGTAAAACAACTTTTTCTTCCACTAGAGGTCCTTTTTGCCTGTTATCTTTCCTTTCCACCATCTGAACATAAATGCTGTGTTTGCCCTGACCAACATCCCTTCTATAGATAGAGAACAGACCAGGATTGTACTCGAAGAGATTTTTTTCATGTGCCTTTTAATCTATGTATATTCAATTAACATTTTTACAAATAAATACCTAATGATTAACAGGTAAACTTTGAAAAGATGCTGCAATGAACATTGGATACCTTACAGAAATCATTTTTTTTTTTGTGATATAGTAAGTGATTGGCTGGTTATGGCACATTGATCTCTAAAAAGATTCTCAAGAAAAAGTTGAAGTCATTTATGTTAGTACTGTTTTAATGATGCTGACTAAGTATAGGCATTCCTTTTGGAGAGATGAGGTGGAATAAACTTTTAAAGGATAAACCCTTTTATATTGATAAATAGAACTGACACATAAATGGTTGGAGTTGACAGGGAACATGGCAATCATTTCAGGCAGCCTTGCAGCCCTTTGGGTAGACACTGAGGTAACTACTATGAAAAGGCTAAGGGCATATATCAGGAAGCATAGTGATAAAGTGAATGCTTTTTGGTGATTTGGTCTCTTTCTTAATTGATTTAAATTAATTATATATATCACCTTAAGATATCACCTTACACCAGTCAGAATGGCAAAGATGAAGAAAATAAACAACAACAGATGCTGGAGGGGCTGTGGAGAGATAGGCACACTAACACACTGTTGGTGGAGCTGCAGACTGGTACAGCCCCTCTGGAAAGCAGTATGGAGAATCCTTAAAAACTAGGGATGAGTCCACCATATGACCCTGTTATTCCACTCCTGGGTATCTTTCCAGGGGACTTAGAATCAGCACATTACAGTGACACAGCAATATCGATGTTCATAGCAGCACAATTTACTATTGCTAGGCTATGGAAACAACCCAGATGTCCCACACTGGAAGAATGGATCCAAAAACTGTGGTACATTTATACCATGGA